>JAYESA010000018.1:114354028-114371447 GCA_036927795.1 Iris macrosiphon
ATTAATTTAATACATCTCCTTAACAATGGGCTTTCTAAATAGGCTAAGTCTAACTAATTAATTCATGTTGGTCCATGGTCCAAACTAAACTAGTTAGGTCCACTAACACACGTCCAAATTAAATAACTAATATCTAATAACAATTAAATAACACAACAAATAATTATTTATCTAGCACAATAATTACTTAAATAAAAAATTACTAAAATACCCTTTCCTAAAAAATGTGGTAGGGACAAGTCTACCCTCCTTAAAATAATTTTGTTCTCGAAATTCAAAGACGAAAACTACCCCCAGAAAATAACAGAACAGAACTAAAGAATCATAACTAACTATGAAAGAACATAACAATGAACAGAACATAACTAGAAAATAACATACCTCAAGGCACAAACAGATATGGATAACGCTCTCGTATTTCATCCTCTCTCTCCCAGGTAAACTCCCCCGGAGAGTGATGCCTCCATACGACGTGCACAAAATGAATAGTCTGGTTCCTCAGCACCTTCTCTCTCCGATCCAGAATCTCCACTGGCTGCTCTGGATAGCTAAGAGTAGGGCCCACCTCTATCTCTGAGTGATCCAATACATGACTAGGATCTGCCACGTATCATCTCAATTATGACACGTGAAACACGTTGTGCACTCCCTCCAATGCAGGTGGCAAGTCTAGTCTATAAGCAACTGCACCGACCCTCTCTAAAATAGTGAAAGGTCCGATGAATCGCGGACTAGGCTTTTCGCCTCCACTGAAACGAATCGTGCCTCGTGTCGGAGAAATCCTCAGAAACACCAAACCACCCACCTAGAACAAAATACCACCTTAAGAACTTAATCTACAACAAACAACTAAGAACAAGCACAAAACAAAAATCTAAACTATACCTCGAACTCCAAAGGTCTCCGATGGCTATCGGCCCAATGCCGCTGTCTGTCCTGCGCCACTCGAAGTCTGTCTCTGATCATCTGAACCTTCTTTGTTGCATCCACAACCATCTCTGGCCCAAGCAAAACTCTCTCTCCAACATCGTCCCAAGACAAAGGAGTACGACACCTCCGACTGTACAGAGCTTCAAAAGACGACATCTCTATACTGGCCTGGTAACTGTTGTTGTAAGCAAACTCTACCAAATGGAGATGGTCCTTCCAAGAATCCCCAAAATCTAGTACACAAGTGCGCAACATATCCTCGAGAGTCTGAATAGTCCTCTCTGACTGCCCATTTGTCTGTGGATGATATGCAGTACTGAACTTGAGATGAGTGCCCAAACTCTCCTGCAAACTCCTCCAAAAGTGAGAAGTGAAACGACTATCCTGATCTGAGACTATGCTGACAGGAACTCCATGTATCCTAATAATATATCTCACATACATCTCTGCCAGCTTCTCCGTAGACAACCCAACCTTGAAAGGCAAAAAGTGGGCCGACTTGGTCAACCTATCAACGATGACCCAAATCGCGTCTTTTCCTTCTGGAGATCGTGGAAGTTCGGACATAAAATCTATAGTAATGTGTTTCCACTTCCACTCTGGAATGGGTAATGGCTGAAGTAAACCTCCTGGCCTCTGCCTCTCGACTTTTACCTGCTGGCACACAAAGCATCTGGATACAAACTATGCTACTTCCCTCTTCATGCCATACCACCACACTCTCTACCGCATATCCCGATACATCTTGTTAGCACCTGGATGCATGGAATACTGAGAGCGATGCGCTTCCTGTAATACCTCCTCATGCAGCTCCCTACTAGGCACACACAATCTAACTCCATGCCTCAAAGATCCATCCTCAGCAATAGTGAAATCATCCTCCAATCCTGCTCTCACCTGAGCTCTGATACTCCTCAGAGATACATCCTCATACTGTGCTGCCTTGATCCTGTCCATCAAATTTAAATGTATCTGCAATCCTATATCTGTATAGCACCACCAGGAACAATCGCCTCAATGCCCAAGCTCTCCAAGTCCTCCAACAAATATCGATCCTGCGTCAAGAACATAGCTACCGGATACCTGCTCAAAGCATCGGCAACTACATTTGCTTTTCCAGGATGATATTGCAAAGAGATATCAAAATCCTTCATCAGTTCCAACCACCGACGCTGCCTTATGTTCAACTTCTTCTGCGTGAAAATGTACTTCAAGCTTTTGTAGTATGTGAAGATTTTGACACGCTCTCCGTACAAATAATGTTTCCACAACTTCAGAGCGAATACGACTGCTGCCAACTCCAAATCATGGGTAGGATAGTTCTTTTCATGAGGACGTAATTGTCTGGATGCATAGGCAATCACTTTCCCATGCTGTTGAAGAACACAACCCAAACCCTTTCCCGATGCATCACTATAAATAGTGAAACCTCCGGACCCTGATGGCAACGTCAAAATAGGAGCAGACGTCAACCTCTTCTTCAACTCCTCAAAAGCAACCTGGCAATCATCCATCCAAACATACTCCACATCATTCCTTGTGAGTCTGGTCATCGGCTCTGCAATCCTTAAAAAATCTTGCACAAAATTTCTGTAGTAGCCTGCCAATCCCAAAAAACTCCTGATCTCTGCTACCGAACTCGGGGTCTTCCAAGATTCCACTGCTGTAATCTTTTTCGGATCCACTGAAATACCATCACCAGTCACAACATGCCCCAAGAATTCCACATTTTCCAAGAAAAACTCACACTTGGACAACTTCCCATACAACTTCTCCTTCCTCAGCACATCCAACACAATCCTCAAATGCACCTCATGCTCCTCCGGTGTCCTCGAGTATATGAGTATATCGTCGATGAACACCACCACAAACTTGTCAAGGTACTGGTGGAACACCTTGTTCATCAAGTTCATAAATACCGTCGGTGCATTAGTCAAACCAAAAGGCATCACTATAAACTTGTACTGACCATACCGAGTTCTAAAAGCAGTCTTCGGTATGCCCTCCGGCTTCACCTTCATATGATGGTAGCATGATCTCAAATCTATCTTAGAAAATACCTTAGCTCCACTCAACTGATCAAACAGATCATCAATCCGTGGCAAAGAATACTTATTCTTGATAGTGAGATTATTTAAAGCCCTGTAATCAATGCACATGCGCACCGATCTATCCTTCTTCGGTACAAACAATACCGGGGCTCCCCATGGTAAAGAACTCGATCTAATAAATCCCTTATCCTGTAATTCGTCCACCTGATTCTTCAACTCTACCAGCTCGCTGTTGTTTACTCTATAGACATGCTGCAAAATTGGTTCTGCACCTAGCACCAAGTCTATAAAAAATTTAATATCTCGATCTGGCGACAATCTTGGTAATTCCTCAGGAAACACATCCAAGAACTCTGCTATCAACGGATGCGGCAACTCCTTATCTTCCACCATAGCTCCACAAATAATGCCTTCTCCCTGCTCTGCAGCTCCTCTAGCAAACTCGAACTCTGGTTCTCCTGGCGGACCAAACAAAACTCTACCTCCTCTACAATCTATGCTAGCACGATGCCTACTCAACCAATCCATCCCGATTACAATATCGTAGCTCAGAAGTGGCATTACAAGTAGACACGCACTCAACTCCCAGCCTCCCAGAGTAACTCTTCGATCCTTACAAATATCATTAACCAAGATAATGCCTCCCCCGGTCATGATCTTGCAAGTCCTAAGCAAAGACTCAGCAACCAAACCATGCTTCAGAGCAAAAGAAACATATACAAAATTATGGGAAGCACCACTATCAAACAAAGCTAAAGCTGGAATCGAATCAAGAAGAATAGAACCTGCGATAACATCTCCGGTGGGTTCATCCTCCTCGACGGTCATAGCAAATGCTCGTCCCTGTCGAGCACCTTCCTGCTGTTGATGCTGGATAAAAAGCTGATGCTGTGTCGAAAGCGGTCCCCTCGGCTGTGCTGTAGGTGGTCTCGTCTGTGCCCTCGGAGTTAGAGCTGCTCCCTAAACTGCACGATGAGGACACTCCCTCGATTGTTGCCCTTCAGTACCAAAAAACAAACAAACTCCCAACATCCTCCTGCAAACTTCCCTGATGTGGCCGGGCTTCTTGCAGTAGTTGCATGGAGCTTGCTGTAACTGTCTCTGCTGCTGAGGTGCCTGGTGAAAAGGCGCTCTAGCTGGAGTCTGGTTCTGCTTTGGCTGCTGAAAAGATCTGGACTGGAAATAAGGACGTTTGGCAGATACTACACTATCGTTGGCCCACAGAAAAGAATCACGGTCTCTCTTGGGCTTCAAACCCAACTCCCGCTCAACCTTGCGTACCTCCGCAAGTATCTCCGAGTATGTCTCATAAAAAGACGGAATGAGAATCTTCACTTCCCAGTTTAGACCCTCATGGAAATGAATAGCTCGCACCTCCGGCTCTCTCACCAGATACTCTGTAAATCAGCTCAACCTGTCGAACTCTGCAGCGTACTCCTCCACAGACATGCTCCCCTGAATGAGACTCTCAAACTTCCTCCCTAAGTCTAGCCTGTCTGCCTGGGCAAAAAACTTCTTCTTGAAAAGGTCCTTGAGCACCTCCCAAGATTGTCCTACATCAACCAGAACCGGCTCATTCCTGAACCAAGTACGAGCGACGTCGAACAGTTGAAGTCCTATCGCCTCAACCTTCAGATCCTTAGAAAGATGAGACACCCTCATAAGACGCTCAGTGTCCTCGAGCTAATCTTCAGCATAGACGATGCCCTCCGTCCCCTTGAAAACCCTAGGATCCAGTTTTTTGAAGTCCTGAATATTGCCTGGCCGAAGCTGAGCAACCTAAGGAACATCCTGTTGCTGGACCGGAACTCCTCTCTCGACTTCGGCACAAGCAAGCTGATGAGCACTCTCGATGCCCTGCCATAGAACGTTGGTCTGCCTCTGATGTGCCTCTGACTGAGCTCTCTGTGCCTCGAGCATCTCACTAAACAGTGTAAATATCTGTGACGTCTCTGCTGGCACAGGAGGTGGAAGTGAAAGCCCCTCAGATACAGCTGGCACAGTCCTCTGAGTAGGTGGTGGACCTCCGAAAGCAGCTGACACTCCAATCACTGGAGAAGTGACTGGTGCAGGCCCTCGGGATGTCGCAGACCTCTTAGAAGCTGCTCTCCCCTGCTGTGATCTTGTCTTAGGCGGCATCCTGAGATAAAGCGAAAGAAAGAATCAATATGGCACAAGATGAAAGATATTCAAAGAAAGGACAGATTAAGAGATCAAGTATCAATATCAAAGGAGAATAGTTGAATCAATTTTTTTTTCCTAGGTGTGATTGAGTATCTCAGCCTATATCCTATATCTTATCGCAGGCTCGCAGTAGTACAACTAAATCGTCGCACTACCACGACATCATATACTTTGTGAAGCTTGACCTGCATGGGCCACTACTAAAAATGTGTCACGACCTACACTCAGTGTAAGGGTACAAGTCGGAAACAACGCCAAGCCTATGCCACAGAATCGACGGTAGAACGATGTCTGGATAATCTATCTAACAATATAATGAACCACCAATAATGATAATATACTAAATCACAGAACTAAGATGGAAATGAGCACGAATCAGATAAAGAATAGAATAGTCATAATACAACTTATGAATCTAAAATAATACATCAATGAGTCTAAAGAAATAACAAAATAAGTTGGAGACAAATCCAGTACAAAGAATACTATGAAGCTACAACTCCTGGGTCAACTGTCTCAGTTGGGATAAGTCCCTTCTGAGCCAGGGTCTCAGAATCTAAACCCACAACATCTGAGATCCATAATAGGTAGGCTACCACTCCTCAGTGTTATCTGGAAAAATATATCCAGTTAGGAATGGAGCAGAGTACATCTCTAACAGCAGTTCTAATCAATGATAAAAACTATGTAACAGTAAATAGATATGGATAAACAAGATGCACAATAGATACAAGAGATATATATACAATAAAAAATACTGGAATAATACAATAATGACCAATATGCCAATGAACAAGAATACTAATGACTAAGTGTGTGAGTACTAGCTTAACATGTGATCGGCTTGGGCAAGATGCAATGCGGCCTGGCTAATCATACATGCGGTGTATGATCAATACTATTCAGTAATTAGTACTTGATACAATAGGGATATTTATCACATATCTATACTAATACTCCCCACCCTCGACTGGTATAATAGATTCAACTACGCTATGCTATGGCACGAGATTTCCCAAGAAGATAGCTAGTCTTCCCGAGAATCAGTGTCTGTACATGTACAAGATAACCAATGAAACAATACTTGCACCATATACACCATATACCAAGGAATAATATCTCATGACGAGATTCAAATATACCAATCAATGTAACTATAGTGTCAAGAGAACATGGATATCTACACTAGATACAATAAACTTACAGGATATCATAAATGAGAAACTATCAGAGAATGTACTCGCCTGAAGTCCAAAGAATAGTCTCACAGATGTCTGACACGGTGCCTCGAAGACCTAGATATGGAATACAACATCAATACAAGGTTCCGGAAAGAAAATAAGTTAAACTAGTCAACTTCTAGGCCAATAAGTCAATTCTAAGTCAAAAGTCAACTATGGTACACTCTAAGTCAACTATGGTCAACTATGGTCAAACCAAGGTCAACTATCTATTTCTAGGTTGCACAAGTCTAACACAAAAATATTGGATCAAGATACTAAAGTCTAAGCTAAGAAACCCACATCTTAAATATTAGGATACCGTATCTCCGGATACGTAATTCCCAAGGTAACATCTTAAAATAAATCAAACAAATATTTATAATAATATAGAATCACAATTTCAATATTAATATAGGTACCATAGTTTTGAACCAACTTGGTATCTCAACAATAATCACAATTTGATACCCAAACCCAATACTTTGGGTATCCCCAATTACCTTGGTTCCCTCAAGGTAATACCCAATACCTTATGATATTAACTACCCGTATATAAATAATACATATAATAAATATTCTAGATATAAGAAATTAGCAATTAGGTATATATATATATATATTCTATTAGTACATATATAATACATAGATCTATGATACAATAAACATTATAATAAATATACTATAATACATATATAATATCTATATATATATACACAATTATAATCTACATGAATTAAAATCACAATAATTAGATCTACATACAAATACACAAAATATGGAGAATATCACACCGTATCCCACTAGATCTAGGATACGCATGTGACACGAGTCCACCACACATCCAATTGCACCCCGAAGGACACAAACAAGTCACATATATTATTTATGAATAATACGAAGTGTTAAATATAGATCTACGTGTCCGTGTCAAAATACGACATGTGCAAAGTCCCGTGTCGGAGAAAAAATCCCCAAAATAATATGTATCACCAAATTGTTAGGATACGACATACACGTACCCAATTATGGATACGACACTAGCCCCAAATATATAAACACATGCCAAATTGATCTATAGGATCAATTGACACACACAACAAATGTCAATCTCGGAATTCCCTCAAAATTGACACAAAAAGTACTATAACTTTCTCCATAGGCCTCATATAAACACAAAACCAAATCCTATGGGTAGCCTATGCATATGGGTTGATTTTTTATGGCTAAATCTCAGATTTAGAAGCTATTTTAAGGAGAAAAACTGAATTGTACCTATTGGGAGATGGATTCCCAATAAAACCTTCAATTGAGATAAAATTGCCTCTAACTTGTAGATCCTTGCTCCTCTTTGTAGATCCTTACTTTCTCCTTCTAGATCCTTGATTCTCAAGTCTCTAATGGTGATTTGGGAAGGAATTAGAATAAATTTGGTAGGAAAATTAAATGGGAATGAAGAAAATTTGGTAGTGGAAAATTCTATATCTATGTTTGGAATGAAAAGAGGAGAGAGAAATTTCTCTCTCTAATTAAATAGGCCGGCCCCTTTTCCTCTCCCTCAAGTTATCATGTAATATCTATTATACCCCTTGGGGCCTCTCATAAAGAAATAATTAAGGAAAGAAGCTTCTAGTCTAATGATTTAATTAATTTAATTCATCTCCTTAACAATAGGCTTTCTAAATGGGCTAAGTCTAACTAATTAATTCATGTTGGTCCATGGGTCCAAACTAAACTAGTTAGGTTCACTAACACAAGTCCAAATTAAATAACTAACATCTAATAACAATTAAATAATACAAAAAATAATTATTTATCAAGTACAATAATTACTTAAATAGAAAATTACTAAAATACCCTTTTCTAGAAAATGTGGTAGTGACAATTCTTCTTCTTCTTCTTCTTCTCTTTCTTCACTATTACACCACCGCCAGAGCACCAACCCGCCGGACCACCGCCTCCACCACGAGCCTCTACCTGCACTGGAGCACCACGAGCCGACCGCTGCTCCAATACCACCACCTCAACATCTCCACCGATCGCTGCTACCCCCCGCACCACCACCACAACAGCCCATATCCCCACCATGACCCAAGACCACCACCATACCGCTGCTACCACCGCTGCTACCACCACTACTGCCACTATCACCCTCCTCCACAACTCGACGACCTGACACCCCCACGATAGCATCACCATGACCCACAGCCGAGCACCGCCATACCGATCGACACGCGTACCACCCCCGCGGTCGACGTCATCCCTGACCGAAGCCGCAGCACCACTGTTACTACCAACCACAATCACCTGGGTAATTCCTCAACATTCTTCTTATTTGTGTAGTTGTTTGTGTGTGCTAAGAAACCCTAGTTAGGGTTAGGATTTCATGAATATTTCCCATGTAAGCTAGTAGCATTGTTGAGGTTATATATATGTGTGTAATGGTTTTATAGCAATTATTGCAGTTATATATATGTGAATTAGATATTTTTATAACAAATTATTCGAGGATATATATATATATATATATATATATATATATATATATATATATATATATATATATATATATATATATATATATATATATATATATATATATATATATATATGGAAAATGCATATGTTGGGGATGTTCCAATAAATTTCGGTACGTTAGTGATGATATGAATGAGGATACTATACGTGAATATTATGTGTATTTAGGGACGTCAATTCAATTGGGTATATAAAATTATATCTATGATTACAGGGATGGTATGGTCGAGGATGAGCATAATTAATTGACTGAAATCACTATGATAAATATTAGGGGTTGAAGATATTGTTTGAGGACGTTATATTAATTGTTAATCGTATTTGATGTAATATTACCCTAGTCAACTTGGGTCAACCCTCTAGTTAGTATCTATGTGAGCTATGTAACTAAGGCAGAATCCTATGCTAGACGTGTTGTCATCTCTCATTTTAGATAGTATCGAGCTAGATTATTAATTAATTTTATATATCATCTCTAGGTACTTTGGGATCCTCGGACTTGGACGTTATACCGGAGCCCCGCCTTCAGCATCCGAATTCATGCAAGTGTACCTTGCCATCCTATATCTCAGTTCTAGATTTACTGTTTATTCTATCTATGCATTGTGTACGCTTTGGATCAAAATCGTTACTTAGAGTCCGGGTCATATCCGGGTGCAGACGTTCGTCGGTAACGTCTAATATCAATTAATAGATGTTCGCGACACCTTGATGTACCTACTTGGTTACATCGAAATCCTAGGACACATTCAGACACTTTTATCGTGCTAGACTTTTTGTATCCTGATGGTGTCAGCATGACCGGAATCTATGATGACTTTAGGATCGTGATTGTTGATAGTTACTTCAGTATGACGAGACTGTTAGATAGGGGTTCAGGTTCAGTGAGCACTCATTGATCGCATTGGAAGGGGAAGACAGTTACTAAACATTTAGGATACTTTGTATGCGCTATATATATATATATATTATTTATGTAGAGATCCTGTATCCGGAGTCGTAGTATCACCCGTATGACTCTGTACTCGGAGCTACGGTACGCCCTGTGTGTCTCTGTGCCTCGGAGCTATAATTTTATATTTGGAAAGCCCACGCATCGAACATTGTCTTAGAAGTTGTGTCTCACTTAGGTGGTTATGCTAGATTACACCGGCGTATCACATGCTTTCTTTATGTTTTACTATGGCATACTATTTTGTACCTTGTTACGTCCTTCTGAGGACCTGGTTCTCTTCCAGGCTAAGACGAGAAGGACTACCCGGAGTAGTACAGACCAGGTGTATATCCAGGTGCAGGACTTGTTGCAGAGGATAAGATCCTTCCCGAGGACTTCATTTGATCTCTGGTAGTGACTTCACCCTGGGCCCGATATTATTATCTAGTTTACAGTTATCGGCCCTAGTTATCTTACTGCTTTCTTTCATTTAGTATTTGTATTAGCGGATTTATTTTTGTGTGACTCTATTCATATTTGTATTATGATACATTTCCAGTCTTATTTTCCTTCTGCACATTAGTAGATATGATTTCTCTATGTGTTCTATATTCAGATGTATGTGGATGAGATTTAGTTTTACTGTCTATGTTTTATATGTTGGGTTTTATGATTGTACTTTATAGCTTAGGTGCACTCCGTCGGGTCCATTAGATTGGGATGTCCGTCGAAGTGTACCCGCTGGCCATTGCTACGTGGCTCAGTTTCTTATATTTAGAACTGGGGCATGATATTGCTTCTCTAAGCTCCAAGTCTCCTTGAGGGATAAAATAAAAAGGAATGGAAGTGAATTGAGAAAAAAATTGATAGAGGAAAAGTGGAAAATTTGGGGATCTAGATTTTTGGATCAAAATAAAATACAAATGAAGGAGGAGAGAGAATGGAGAGACCTATAAGTGGCCGACCCTCCCCTTCTTTCTCTCCATGAAATGTGCAAAATCTAAGTTGCCCTCCCCCCTCTATCTAATTATGAAGATGATTAAGGAAGGGCTATTTGGGAAGTCTCTAAACTAATGCTAATTAGTTCTAATCTTGCTAATTAACTATAGAAATGGATCTAACTTGGGCCTAGTCCAATATTGGCTCAATTATTGTCATGGCAAGTCTAATTGGGTTCACAATTGTCAAGTCTAACTGATAAGCTAGTCCACTAATTAATGAATAATATCACAACCATAAATATTAATTATTAGCATGCTAGAAATAATTATTAATCACAAAAAAATAATTATATAAAATTTTCTAAAATATCCTCATCTAGAAATGTGGTAGTAACAAGTCTACCCTCCTTAGAAAAAAATTATCCTCAAAATTTAAGGAAGAAACTAACTACAACATGCAATCACAGCAAGCAAAAAATAATTATACCTCACGGCTCAAACAGATAAGGGTATAACTCGCGTATCTCGGCTTCCCTTTACTAAGTAGACTCCCCTAGTGAGTGATGCCTCCACTCGACGCGTACCAAAGGAATTGTCTGGTTTTGCAGCACCGTCCCTCTGCGATCCAGAATCTCCACTGGCTGCTCTGGAAAACTGAGAGTCGGCCCCACCTGGATCTCCGAGTGATCTAATACATGGCTGAAATCTGCCACGTACCGTCTCAGCTGTGACACATAAAATACGTTGTGCACTCCCTCTAGTGCAGGCGGCAAGTCTAGTCTGTAGGCTACTGCACCGACCCTCTCAAGAATATTAAAGGGTCCGATGTACTGTGGACTAAGCTTCCAGCCTCCACCAAAGCGAATCATGCCTCGTATCAGAGAAATCCTCAAGAATACCAGATTACCAACCTAATACAAAATACAGCCTTAGCACTCTAACCAAAATAAAATAATCACATGCAATGCAAACAAAACCTATACCTCAAACTCCAAAGATTTTATGTAGCTATCGGCCCAACGTCATTGTCTGTCTGCACCACCCGAAGTTTATCCCTGATAAGCTTTACCTTCTCAGCTGCATCCACGACCATATCCGGTCCCAATAAGGCTATCTCACCAACATTATCACATAATAATGTAGTGCAACATCTTCGTCCATACAACTCCTCAAATAGTGATATCTCGATACTGGCCTGGTAGCTATTGTTATAAGCAAACTCTACCAGGTAAAGGTGATCCTCCCAAGAGCCTCCAAAATCTAAAATGCAAGTGTGTAGCATATTCTCGAGAGTCTGGATAGTCCTCTCCGACTGTCCATCTGTCTGAGGGTGATATGCGGTACTGAACTTGAGCTGGGTGCCCAATCTAGCTTGCAAACTCCTCTAGAAGTGGCATGTGAAGCAACTATCCCAATCTGAGACTATGCTCACAGGAACTCCATTCAATCTGACTATCTGCCGCACATATATCTTCTCAGTATACGTCCCCACTTTAAATTAAAAAAAGTGGGCTAATTTGGTTAACCTGTCTACGATACCCAAATTGCGTCTTTACCTCCTGGAGAACACAGAAGTCCTGATACAAAATCCAGCATCACGTGCTCCCACTTCCACTCTGGAATGGGTAAAGACTGAAGCAATCTACTTAGTCTCTGTCTATTCTCCTTTACCTGCTGGCATACCAGATATCTAGATACGAAGCTCGTCACTTTCCGCTTCATATCATACCACCAAACATACTCTCTCATGTCTCTATACATCTTTTTGGCACCCAGATATATAGAGTAATGAGATCGATATGCCTCCTGAAGAAACTCCTCGGGCAAATCTCCAACCGGCACACACAATCTGGTATCGTGCCACAATAATCCATCATCTGCAATACTGAAATCCTCTGCCAATCCTATCCGGACCTGTGCTTTGATGCTCCTCAGAGGCTCATCCTCGAACTGCACGGCTCTGATCCGGTCCATCAATTCAGACTATACCTAAAGTCGCCACATCTGTGCTGCAACTCCAGGAACTAGATCCTCAATACCCAAGCTATCAAGATCGGCCAATAAATATTTATCACTTATCGAGTACATAGCCACTGGATACCTGCTCAAGGCATCAGCGACTATGTTGGCCTTCCCTGGAAGGTACTGCAAAGAAATGTTAAAGTCCTTCATCAACTCCGAACATCGCCTCTGTCTCATGTTGAGCTCCTTCTGTGTAAACACATACTTTAAGCTCTTGTGGTCTATAAAGATGTCCAAACACTCTCCATACAAGTAGTATTTCTACAGCTTTAGAGCAAAAAAGACTGCTGCCAACTCCAAGTCATTGGTAGGGTAATTCTTCTCATGCAGGCATAATTGCCTGGAAGAATAGGCAATCACCTTCCCGTTCTGCTATAATACACATCCCAACCTTGTATATGTAAAATCCTTATATCTCTGATGGCAACATCAATACTGGAGTCGTAGTCAACCTCTTCTTCAGCTCCTCAAGTGCGGTCTGACACTCTTCTATCCAGACGAACTCTACGTGCTTCCTGGTTAGCCTAGTCATAGGCTCCGTAATCCTGGAAAAATCCTGAAAAAATCTCCGATAATAGCCTGCCAATCCAAGAAAGCTCATGATCTCTGTCACTGAACTCGGGGTAGACCATGACTCAACTGCTGATATCTTCTTCGGGTCTACTAAGATTCCGTCTCCTGTAATCACATGTCCGAGAAAATCAACCTTATCAAGGAAGAACTCGTACTTCAACAAATTTCCATAAAGCTTCTCTTTTCTGAGGGTCTCTAGAACTATCCTCAGGTATTCCTCGTGCTCCTCCAAGGTCTTCGAATAAATCAATATATCATCAATGAATACCACCACAAACTAATCCAGGTACTGATGAAACACCTTATTCATCAGGTTCATGAATATTGTCGGGGCATTGGTCAACCCCAAACGGCATCACCAAGAACTCAAACTGCCCATACCGAGTCCTGAAAGCTGTCTTCGGGATGTCTTCCTTCTTCACTTTCACCTGATGGTATCCTGACCACCAGATGGTATCCCGACCTCATGTCTATATTTGAGAATATCTTTGCTCCGCTCAACTGATCAAATAGATCGTTAATACGCGACAACGGGTATTTATTCTTTATAGTGAGGTTATTGAGAGCCCTGTAGTCGATATACATACGTACTGACCTATCTTTCTTAAGTACAAATAATACCGGAGTACTCCACGGTGATTAACTGGACATGATAAAACCTTTTTCTTAAAACTCGTCCACATGTTTCTTCAATTCTACCAGTTTGGTATTGTTCACCCTATAGATGTGCTGTAATATTGGCTATGCACCTGGCACCAAATCTATAAAAAACTTCACATCTCAGTCTGGTGGCAACCCCGGTAACTCCTCTGGAAAGACATCCATAAATTCTGCTATCAAAATATGTGGTGGCTCATGATCTTCCATCGAAGCTCCACAAAAGACTCCCTCGTACTTCTCCGATACTCTTTTAGCAAACTCAAACTCTGGTACTCCTGACGTCTGAAACAAAAGTTTACCTCCACAAAAATTGATACTAGCATGATGCCTACTCAACCAATCTATCCTGAGTACTATGTCGTAGCTTGGAAGTGACATTACGAGTAGACATGTGCTCAACTCTTGGCCTCTTAGAGAAACTCTCTGATCCTTGCAAATATTACTAACCAGGATAATGCTACCCCCGGTCGTGATCTTGCAAGTCCTCGCCAACGGTTCAGTCTCAAGATGATTCTTCAGAGCAAAAGTTACAGATAAGAAACTATATGAAGCACCAAAATCAAATAAGGCATAAGCTAAAAAAGAATCAAGATAGATTAAACCTGAGATAACATCTCCGACTGGCTCCTTCTCCTCGACCGTCATGACGAAAGCTTGCCCCTGACGCTGGGCATCTCTCTGCTGCTGGTGCTGAGAGAACCGCTGCTTCTGTGGTGGTAACGGAGGTCCCCTCTGCTGTCCCACTGGTGGTCTCATGGGGTCTCTTTGTGCTTGGACTCTATCCTGACCTGCTCGAACGGGAGCTAGAACATAATCTCATAACTAGTGGCCTTCCTCCCCAAAATAGAGACACACTCTAAGCCTCTTCCTGCAGACCTTTTGTGTATGTCCTATCTTCCCACAGTGAGTGCACTACGGGGCATGCTTTGCTGGTCTCAGGGCCTGATGTGCTTGCTGCATCGGTGCTAGAAATGGTGCCTGAAACTGCTGTCTCAGCTGTTGTTAAAAGTTCCTCGGTTGCTGCTGATGAAAGTGAGGCCGCTTTATTGGGCCCGTACTACTACTAGCCCCTGAATATCTCTCATCCACTTGGAGCCGAGCTCCAAATCATCCTCTGCCTGCTGTGCCTCCGCTAGAATCTCCTCAAATATAGTTGTATGGTATCCACTTGTATAAAATTTAATCTCCATGTTCAGACCTTTTTTGAACTTTTGAGCCTTCCCCCTAAGATTCTGCCCCTCCATGAAGCGACCCTATCAGTATTACTCTGCTGCATACTCATCCACCATCATACCTCTCTGGACTAGGTACTGGAACTGGCTCTCTACAGATGTTAGAGCCATATCTGGGAAGAACTTTTTCTTAAAGATATCCTTAAAAGCTTTTAAAGTATGTCTTGGCACTGAGATCCTGGGCTCCATCCTGAACCAAGTCAATCCGATGTTAAACATCATGCTTCCTGCAGCCTCTATCTGCAACCTCTCTGGAATCTGCGCCAGCCGTAGATTTCTCTCAATATCTTCTATCCAATCATCATCTTAAAGAATCCCCTCAGTGACATTAAAGTCCTTCGGCCCCATTTCAATTAAAATCTATGATAGTCCCCGGCTTCGGTTGCTGCGGGGTGAACTAAGGTGGAGCTACCTGTGGATGGACCAAGGTAACTCTCTCGACTGCGATGAGTGCAAGCTGGTGAGCATTCTCAATGCCCTGCCGCATAAACTGTCACTACCCGATTCTAGAAAATAGGAATTTTTTTTATATTTGGTAAATTGTGTATTATTTATAAATAATTATATTTATATTTAATTAGTGGTTGTATTATTTTTTATTTGATTGTTTAGGGTTTTGGATAGTCTGGACCCATGTCAGACCCTAGTGGACCCATGTCCAACCCAACCAACACTCTTGTGAGACCTATTTTTGGGTTTAGATAATTATTATATTTTATTTTAGTTAGTTAGTTGGAGTGATTAGGAGTTAATTTGAGTGCATTTGGAACCCCAAACCCAAATCCCAATTAGAATGACTAAAAGAGAGGGCAATTTAGTCATTGTGCTTAGTGTAACCTATTTCTATGTGAATGGTCGGCCCCTAACCTCCTCCCAGACCCGAACACAGCCCCCCCCCCCCATTTTTCTTCACTTCTTCTTTTTCTTCTTCTCCATTCTCCACTCTTTCTTCTTCTTTTCTTCTTTCCACTTTCATTCCAAGTAAGTGTTCTCATTTTCTTTTCTTCCTTCTTCTATTTTTTCTATTTGTGTTAACCCTAACCCTATACTTTTCCCTAACCTAGGTGTTTAGAGCCTAGACTTAGTATGGAGGCTTGATTTGGAGGCTTGGAGCTTGAGGGTAGTGATTTCAAGGGTTTTGGAGACTTTGGTCTTGGGATTCCAACTTCCAAGAGGTAAATCCTTACTTTTCTCTTATTAATTGCTCTAATATAGTGTAATTAGTAGTTTAGAACTTTTCTAGACCCTAAGGCTACCCGTGGGAGGAAGTTGGAACAAGTTTGGTTGTGTTTGGAGACTTTGACATTAGGTTTTGTGTCA
Source organism: Iris macrosiphon (assembly GCA_036927795.1). Classification (NCBI taxonomy): domain Eukaryota; kingdom Viridiplantae; phylum Streptophyta; class Magnoliopsida; order Asparagales; family Iridaceae; genus Iris; species Iris macrosiphon. Next base: position 114,370,634 of record JAYESA010000018.1, read on the forward strand.
ATTTCGGATGAAATCCGAGATTGGCCCAATTTTGGGTGATGTTCTAGGTTAGACGGACCTAGGTAGACGTTATCGGGTGTCTTGAGGGTTAGTACGTGTCTCCGTTCGGACACATGAAGTCGTATCGCGGAAAAATGAGCGTTTCGGGCATTTTGGGGGTTTTTATCGTCGTAGGTTCTATGTGCATGCGCATTTTTGCCATGGACCTAGAATCGACGAGTTAGTATTTTTTCTAGGATCTAGACATCATTTAGAACCTGTGGGTAAATTTTGGGCCGATTCTGAGTAGGTTTGGTGTGTGTTTCAAGAGGTTTTGGGAACCGCACACCACATGTTCGTCGAAATGACCGAACGGCCATTTCGACTTAGTTTCTTAGTTTTGGGCTTGTGCGCACATTGGGTTAGCTTCAGAGAGTGTGTGCTAGAGTTCTCAGATTATATTTTATATATATTTATGTATTTGTGTGCGTAGGGGTGGTTGTGCGCGTATTGGTGGGGTGTTGGGTGTGTTGTGTTTGTGTCTATATATATATATATATATATATATATATATATATATATATATATATGTGTGTGTGTGTGTGTGTGTGTGTGTGTGTGTGTGTGTGTGTGTGTGTGTGTGTCTATATATGTATATATATATATATATATATGTGTGTTTGTATATCTATATGAGTGTGTGTATTTATATATATATATATACTTGTGTGTATATATATATATATATATCTATAAGTGTTTGTGTATATATATATATATATATATATATATATATATATATATATATATATATATATATATATATATATATATA
>JAYESA010000018.1:114371547-114464047 GCA_036927795.1 Iris macrosiphon
CATTGCGGCACAGTACCAGGTTGTGTATGCCGAGTGGGTCATTGCGCGAGGAGGTTCTTCAGGAGGCGCATCGATCCCAGTACTCTATGCATCCAGGTGCCAACAAGATGTATAGAGATCTGAGAGAGCATGTATGGTGGTACGGGATAAAGCGGGAGGTAGCGCGCTTCGTATCTCGATGCTTAGTGTGCCAGCAGGTGAAGGCGGAGAGGCAGAGGCCAGGAGGATTGCTCCAGCCGTTACCCATTCTGGAGTGAAAATGGGAGCATGTGACCATGGATTTTGTTTCTGGACTTCCCCGTTCTCCAGGCGGAAATGATGCAATTTGGGTCATCGTAGACAGGTTGACCAAATCGGCCCACTTTCTACCATTCAAAGTGGGTACGTCTAGGGAGAGACTGGCAGAGATGTATGTGTGCCAGATAGTCAGACTGCATGGAGTTCCTGTGAGCATAGTATCAGACCGGGACAGTCGCTTTACTTTGCATTTTTGGAGGAGTCTGCAGGCTAGCTTGGGCACCCAGATCAAGTTTAGTGGTGCATATAACCCACAAACAGATGGTCAGTCAGAGAGGACCATCCAGACACTTGAGGACATGCTTCACACTTGTGTTCTGGATTTCAGAGGCTCTTGGGAGGATCACTTGCACTTGGTAGAGTTTGCTTACAACAACAGCTACCAAGCCAGTATCGAGATGTCACCATTCGAGGCATTGTAAGGATGGAGGTATCGCACTCCGTTATCATGGGATGATTTAGGTGAGAGAGCTTTGTTTGGCCTAGAGTTAGTGGTTCATGCAGCGGAGAAGGTCAAGCTCATTAGAGATAGACTTCGGGTGGCGAAGGACAGGCAGCGACATTGGGCCGATAGCCACCGGAGACCTTTGGAGTTTGAGGTATAGCTTAGAATTTAGATTTTGTTCTTGTGTTTGCTTGTGATTGCTTGTTTTAGATTAAGTGCTGAGACCTTGTTTGTGCTAGGTTGGAGATCTGGTGTTCCTGAGGATTTCTCCGACGCGGGCCACTATTCGCTTCGGTGGAGGCGGGAAGCTTAGCCCACGTTTCGTCGGACCCTTCGGCATCCTTGAGAGGGTCGGCGCTGTGGCGTATAGGCTAGATTTGTCGCCTACGCTAGAGGAAGTTCATGATGTGTTCCACGTATCACAGTTGAGATGGTACATGGCGGATCCCAGTCACGTATTGGATCACTCAGAGATCGTGGTGGGCCCTACTCTTAGCTATCTAGAGCAGCTAGTGGAGATTTTGGATCGGCGAGAGAAGGCGTTGAGGAATCAGACTATTCCCTTGGTTCGCGTCGCGTGGAGGCATCACTCTCCAGGTGAGTCAACCTGGGAGAGGGAGGATGAAATGCGCGAGCGATACCCTTATCTTTTTGAGTCCTGAGGTATGGTTCTTTTTTTTTTCTTGCATTCCTGTCCTAGTTTTGTCTTTTAATTTCGAGGACGAAATTATTTTAAGGAGGGTAGGCTTGTCACTACCCGATTCTAGAAAATAGGAATTTTCTTTTTTTTATATTTGGTAAATTGTGTATTGTTTATAAATAATTATATTTATATTTAATTAGTGATTGTATTATTTTTTATTTGATTGTTTTAGAGTTTTGGCTAGTCTGGACCCATGTCAGACCCTAGTGGACCCATGTCCAACCCAACCAACACCCTTATGAGGCATATTTTTGGGTTTAGAATAATTATTATATTATATTTTAGTTAGTTGGAGTGATTAAGAGTTAATTTGAGTATATTTGGAACCCCAAATCCAAATCCCAATTAGAATGACTAAAAAAGAGGGCAATTTAGTCATTGTGTTTAGTTTAACCTATTTTTATGTGAATGGTCGGCCCTAACCTCATCCCAGACCCGAACACAGCCCCCCCCATTTTTCTTCACTTCTTCTTTTTCTTCTTCTCTATTCTCCATACTTTCTTCTTCTTTTCTTCTTCCCACTTTCATTCCAAGTGAGTGTTCTCATTTTCTTTCCTTCCTTCTTCTATTTTTTCTATTTTTGTTCACCCTAACCCTATAATTTTCCCTAACCTAGGTGTTTAGAGCCTAGACTTAGTATGGAGGCTTGATTTGGAGGCTTGGAGCTTGAGGGTGGTGATTTCAAGGGTTTTGGAGACTTTGGCCTTGGGATTCCAACTTCCAAGAGGTAAACCCTTACTTTTCTCTTACTAATTTCTCTAATATAGTGTAATTAGTAGTTTAGAACTTTTCTAGACCCTAAGGCTACCCGTGGGAGGAAGTTGGAACAAGTTTGGTTGTGTTTGGAGACTTTGACATTAGGTTTTGTGTCAATTTCGGATGAAATCCGAGATTGGCCCAATTTTGGGTGATGTTCTAGGTTAGACGGACCTAGGTAGACGTTGTCGGGTGTCTTGAGGGTTAGTACGTGTCTCCGTTCGGACACGTGAAGTCGTGTCGAGGAAAAATGGGCGTTTCGGGCATTTTAGGGGTTTTCGTCATCGTAGGTTCTATGTGCGTGAGCATTTTTGCCACAGACCTAGAATCGATGAGTTAGTATTTTTTTTCTAGGATCTACACATCGTTTAGAACCCATGGGTAAATTTTCGGCCGATTCCGAGTAGGTTTGGTATGCGTTTCAGGAGGTTTTGCGAACCGCACACCACGTGTTCGTCGAAATGACCGAACGACCATTTCAACTTAGTTTCTTGGTTTCGGGCTTGTGCGCACATTGGGTTAGCTTCGGAGAGTGTGTGCTAGAGTTCTCGGGTTATATTTTATATATATATATATATATGTATTTGTGTGCGTAGGGGTGGTTGTGCGCGTGTTGGTGGGGTATTGGGTGTGTTGTGTTGTGTGTTGTGTGTGTATTATTTGTGTCTATATATATATATATATATATATATATATATGTATATATATATATATATATATATATATATATGTATATATATATATATATTTATATATATATATTTATATTTATATTTATATATATATGTATGTGTGTCTCTATATATGTATATATATATGTGTGTTTGTGTGTATGTGTATTTATATATATATATGTGTGTGTGTGTGTGTGTGTGTGTGTGTGTGTGTGTGTGTATGTATATATATATGGGTTTGTGTGTTTGTATATGTTTATGGTGTTAAACGAAAGAATGAAGATGTATTCAATATGGGGTTTACACAGAACCCGCCTTCTTTTGTTTACAAACAAACTTGTACAATTTGATCCTATACGAGGATATAGGAGTACAATTTATTTAATCTGGGTAGATATTGCTATAGGTGTCTGATCTGCAGTCGATCACTTTAGCCCTTGGACCACACGATGTTGAAGAAGTACCGTAGAAGACAGGAAGCAGCTTCGAAGGTTGCAGAAGAGGGTGGATGCACGATGCCAAAGTCGTCGATCCCTACTCTTTGCCTGAGCTCCGGGTGCTCTCTCTCTCTCTCTCTCTCGGGTTTGATCTTCCGATTCTTGTTGACCTGATTCGATCTTCAAGTTTTCAGTTTCTCGACCTCGGATCTGATATTGGCTTTCTTGACCAATTTTCCCGACCTTGTTCCTCATTGATAGAGGTCTCTATTTATAGAGTTTTAGTGACAGTAACCACTCTGTCGGTGTAACAACCGAGGAGTGGAAAGTACAACACCCTTTTACACAACGGTTAAAGTAACCAATGCCTGCGTATAGATGATCTTTTGAATGAACGTGTGACGCGGGTCGAACTAAGGGCATAACGCGTACTATTGCTACAAAGATCACGGCGTAAAAGCCACGTAGGTAGGTATCCATCGTGTAGAAGGGGTTGGCATAGAAGCCAAATGTCTGTCACCATGGCATAGAACTAAATAGTTATCAAACCGGCATAGAAGCCGAACAGGCGTAGAAGCCGAACAGGCGTAGAAGCCGAGTGGTCGTAGAGGCCGAACAGGCATAGAAGCCGAGTGGTCGTAGAGGCCGAACAGGCATAGAAGTCGAGGGGGCACAGGGGCCGAACAGGCGTAGAAGCCGAGGGGGCACAGGGGTCCGAACAGGCGTAGAAGCCGAGGGGGCATAGGGGCCGAGCAGGCGTAGAAGCCGATGGGGCACAGAGGCCGAGCAGGCGTAGAAGCCGAAGGGGCACAGGAACCGAGCAGACGTAGAAGCCGAAGGGGCACAATCGTTGGATGGACGTAGAAGCCGCTGCGTACCGTGCCACATTGCTGACGTGGACGTCTTAGCCGAAATTATGGCTTTTGAAGATATAATCAAATCTCTCACATTAAATGCCGAGATTTGCCATCATCCCGTGCATTAAATATGGAGGCGTGTTCTTTGACGGCCTGCAACCCTTTCTGCGCATCAGTCGCAGAGACGTGCCTCGAGAAACTGTTACCGCACTGTGCATTAGGCGAAGAGACGTGCCTCGAACCTCGTACGGAGTGCAGCTTTTGGCGTAGCAGGCGGTTTGTCTACTGCAGAACGTAAACAGCTCACATTTTGCCTGTGTAAAACAAGGCAGCGCATCCCCTTGTGCTTTGAAAAAGCAGTTTACGCGAAGGGGATGGCGGTATTTGACAGCCTGGGTGGCAGTGCAGTGCCATCATTATAGCCGTCGCTTGGGTAGTCGAGCCGTATCCCTTTGCCAGAAGTCCAGACGTCAGGTTCTTTGCAGGGTCTGACAGGTTCATTGCAGGATCTGACAGGTTTACTTCAAAGAATACGAAGCGTCTCTTGTACACCTCCATGCTGCGTATGAAAAGGGGATGAGTTTAACGCACTGGAGGCAAAGAAGCACCCTGTTTACGCTGAAGCGGCTTGGACGTACTGCCTTACGCGGATGGCCTTTTGAGCTTTTTTATGTTTCACGCTCTGTTCTAGCAAAAAAGGGCTCTGTTGCATGCTTGATGGCTCTTAAGGCCTCTGCCTATGTTGCTCTGCACCGATATGCCGCGTAGTCATCCGGCGTATTTTTTATGCTTCTACAAGACCCCCTTCAAAGCTTTCAAATTCCTCGGAAGTTGGAACGCTTTGAATGAAGCATGAACCGCACCTCGTGACTCAAAATGTTTCTGAATAGAGTATTGAAACGGTCGATGCTGACTTTATGGCAGATTTATTGGGGACCGGTGTGACCCCTCTTCGCCTATAAAAAGGCTGGGGGAGTTAGCCTGTTCTCCCCCATACTTTCATCACCACGCGGAGATGATCGCCGGAGTTCGCCGGGTCGATTTGAGGAAGAAGGAGATCATGTTCTTCCAGCGTGTAAGGAGCCGAAAAAGACGGCGTCTTCGAGCAAGTGTCCACTGCAACGATGGATCATGGAAGGATATCTTAGCCTCCCTTGCTCGGGATAATCAGTAACTTTGTATGGCGTTGCCCCAGGAGAGAGGAAGGGTCGTCTTTGACCAAACAGCTTGCAAGTGCTGCCTTCTCTCGTTGCCTCCGGTGACGAGAGTCAGACAGACTCGCTCTATCCCGGCTTGATCGGAGCACGGAGCATGGGATCTGTAAAATCTATGCAGGCCCAGTTCTGTATCTGCCCGCCGTTGATCATTGCCATGTCAGTCAGTTTGCGGCAACCGACTGACTGCTGGAGAAGATGGATGAAGAATTGATGCCCAGCAAGAGCCTACCAGGACGGCTTCTGGGCGATCTTCAGACGATGGCGGGGGAACTCCTTTTGTTGACGGAGTTTCCCTCAGATGTAATCATGAAAAATAGAGAAAAAACCCCTTGTAGATTGGATTTCCCTCATATGTAATCATGATTTTAATCTTTTAATAAAATCGTCTTCTTCTCCATATGATCGTCTTGCCATATGTTGCTGTGAAGTCTGAATATGTGTAGCTTCGACACGTCTGAATCTTTACGCCGACTCTGATAGAAAGAGTATTAGGCCCTGTCCCTTACGCATAGCGAATAGTCCATAGAATGCTGTAGAGCATTTTGAACATTTTTAGAACTGTCCTGTTGCTAGGACTGAGGAACCGCGTAGAGCTCTGAACTTCTGATAAACAGAATTTTTGTTCAGACTTCGTCTTCAAGAATGACTTCCCGAAAAATCCTTTAGAACAGGGTCGAGAAATGGCTGTCTAACTGAGTTGCCATCTTGATAGACGAGATATTCAGACTGGAGTCTGGATGAACCTCTAATTGACCCGAGAAGAGTAATTTCTCAATGTTTGAACTCTTGTATGCTTCGGGTACTTGGGATATGTTGAGGCCAAGAAGAAGTATCTTCTGTATGAACTTCTGTAATTGACCGTCTTGAGTTCGGATATGCGGAAAGTCAGATATCCGTAGCGTAGATGAGCTGAAAATCTTGAGTTTGTAGGCCTATTGAGTGTAGAAAGCCACCGAGCATGAGATCATCGATTTGGAGCTGGTAAGCGTGAAGTCGTAGGTTTGTAGCCTCTTGAGCATAAAAACTACCGAGCACAAAGGCATCCGGACATAAAACCATAGACTGATAGCTTGCGAGCATAGAACCGTAGATCTATTGCTGTCGAGCGTAGAAAGCTCCGTAGCGTAGAACTGTAGATTTGTAGCCTGTGAATGAAAGAAATCTTCCGAGCATAGAGGTTGCGGATCTGTTGCCTCCGAGCGTAAACTAAGCGCCACCGAGCGTGAGATCATTAATTTGGTACCTGCTGAGCGTAAAAAGTCGTAGGTTTGTGGCCTCTCGAGCATAAAAGCTACCGAGCACAAAGGCATCCGGGCGTAAAACCATAGACTTGTAGCTTGCGAGCGTAAAACCGTAGATATGTTACTGTCGAGCGTAGAAAAGCCCCTTAGCATAGGAACCGCTGACCTGCTTTTGCGCAAAAAACTCTTCGAATCTGCTGACTGTCCGTCTTTCGAGAGTAGTGGGCTGACGTAGCACCCAATCATAACCAAATATTAATTTGCGAGATTTTGTTGGGGGTTTCGAGGAGCCGTCTGAGGATTCGAGGAGTCGATCCGAACTCTATATATATCCCGAGCTTTGGAGAGAGAAACTTTTTATCCGTCTTCTGTGAGAGAGAGCTTTTAATTTTAAATTTTTTTTCCCCTCGTTCTTTCTCCGAGCACTCCAAGCTTCCAGAAATGGCGCCGAAACAAACCCTCTCCACCAAGGGAAAGAGCATAGGCTCTTCTTCTCGTCCTTCTGCCCCGACGAGGGAGTCTTCGGTTGGGCGAGGCGAACTTCCCTCTGAGCGAAGCATTCTGCCGACGAGTAGCGCACCCGGCCTTAGAGGTATAGCCATTTGGGAATGACAAAGAACTATGAAAAATCCTTCGCATACGTTGAACGTGACCGCGCCAGGTCATCTTCTGTGCTGATACCCTCTTTGAGGAAGATGACGCACGGAGACATTTTCATCTTTTAAGCCCACATTTCTAATGTGTCAGCGTAAAAACTCCATGTCTTCGTAGTTATGAGCGTAAAAGCTCTGGCTGCCGAAGATTTTGGTGTATACTATAAAATTTTAGTTTTACGCTTTAGATGGAACCTCCAGCGTAATAACTAGATTTTTGGTAGTCTGGCATAAAGCACGGACGGTATACCGCCAATTACGCTTTCGGAATATGACTCCTGGCGTAGGAGGACCAAATTTTGTACAGTCTTGGCGTAAAGCACCGACTGTCGCTTCTTGGCCCTTATGTTGCAAGGATCGTAATGACGTGTTTTCCTTGCATTTTTACAGTCGACTTGCAGGAGTCTTCGCTGGCCGAGGTGATGGGATCCGCTGCTGGGATGCTGCACTCGAACTACTTGGAGGATCTGTCGTATGTGACATTTCCTATCTCCGGACCCCAGTATCCCGAAGGGAGGAGGATTTTGATATCGGCTCAGGGCGAGCGAATGCTGCTGAGCATGATCATTGGGGAGCCCCTAACGTACGTAGATGGGGAGCAGTACATCAAGCCGGCCTTCCTCTTTGGGGACATGATAGACAAGCAGTCCCAGACGAAGCCCAAGAGAGAACCCTGGGTTTTCCCTGCCGAGAGCGTTGTCTTTTATTTGCCCACGATGCCGAGAGATTATCCCATCTCGGCTTTCTTTCATGCCACACATCGCAGGAGGATGTCGTAGACGCTGACTCCTGATCTTCACGGGAAACCGGGGAAGATCTTTCATCTGAAAGAAGCCGACCGGGGGTCATTTGTCAGCCGCCCCACTGGCGTTGTGACGTTGTTCAGGGGACTGTGCCCGGGCAGCGTCCCGAGTGAAGACAGTTCAACGATCCAGCCGGTGCAATTGCCGACTTTCTGTAATGACTTCATGGTGCGAGGGGGGGTATACCCCAAGGAGAATCCTCGATGCAACGGGTGGATTACCCCAACAAATCTCCGATGGTCCTGCCTAGTTGACTGGGCTTTGAAGCATTTTCGGAGAGAGCTGGAAGTCATCATACTGTATGCCGCCGTGAGCGTGACGAGTGTTGGGTTGCCTCCCAACACTAACCTCTTTCTGGCGCTGATGGAGCGATACATTTCGCTCACCGGGACCTTCGCCACTCAACTGGGGGAGTTAGGGTTGGCCCTTCACGAAATGGCAGCGATCTCGAGACTGCCGATAGGGGATACCCGTATGAAGAGTATGTTCCTACCAACCGGGAGTTGGAGGACTCGGATCCTCGGGTGGTGGAGGTGTATCAGGAGCTGATGTGCCACTACCTCGCATGTACTATTTTTTATAATGAGCCCTCTAACTTGGCTCACACCACTAAGTGGATGTCCTACCTCTTCTTCCACCGGGCTAGGGCCGTCAAGTCGGTGAAGGTTTTGGGGGACAAGCATGAGCCTGTGAACTGCTTGGGCGTGCTCAGTGCTAAGGTCGTTGTGGCTCTTATGGAGGAGGCTAAAGCTCCAGATCATTTTCTCGCTGACGGGGTAGGAAAGTACCCTGAAGGCACTAAGGCCTATAGCTACCTGAGGCGCTGCCGCAGGCCTTTATCTGAGGAAGCCAAGCTGGCTGGCTTTCTCTCCCTATGGCTGCATCGAGTAGTGGTGCCTGGCACCGCGTCCGCGGACCGCATTCATCGAAACATCTTGTGGCCCGCCGTCCGTCTAGTGTTCGGGGCAAGGCTGGGCTTGCTTCCTGCCATGGTGTGCCGTATACAGGCTGGCCTGAGAGCCATGGCTGACGGACTGCTCGTCGACGAAGCTCGGCGTGAGAGTTTTCCCTGGGTAGAACTACCATACCTGTATTTGATGGGATGGTTAATTCTCCATAACCCCCGGGTGATGTCTCTCGGTCCTGGTAGCAGTGCGGAGGGTAGTTTCTTGCTGAACTACAAGGGCTCCCTCTGGAACGTGAACACAGTCGTGGACTGTTGGCTGACGCTGGGCCTTGGCCATTGTTGGAAGCTCTTCTGCACTGTCCCTTCTGTACATCGTAATCAGTCGGGGATCAGGCTCGAGGATTTAGGCAGAGAAAAGACCAATCTTTCTCCGGAGGCCTTTAATTGGTTGGTCTGCATCAGACCCTCCCACTTGCTGTACAGAAGCGAAGATCATTGCTTCTTTGAGCCTTACTTGCCCAGTCGATTCGCCAGGCAGTTTGGGTACGATCAGCTGCACGTGGGCAATGCTATTACCAGCTTCAGGTCCAGGGGCGGACTCATTGATGGAGCCAGGGGATGGCGGTACTTCATCACGGGTTGCACGGGAGCAATCTTTATTGTGCCGGTCGCCACCCTTTCCACGGAGCTGCGCATCCTCCATTCGTATGCTCAGTTCTATATGGCGATCAACACCCTCCATCGCGATTTTGACACGCGTGGAAGTTTTAGGGTGCCTTCTTCCAAGCCTGGGGGAAGAATCGAAGTCCCCTCGGTTTCATCTGACGAGGGTGAGGAGTCCATCATTCCGGATGAGCCTCTGGTGTCGGTGCCGAGGTGCGAAGTGCCTCCGCCTGCGGGGGTACTGGCGATCTCAGGGAAGCGAAGGGCTTCTGTCTCGAAGCAAACTTCCCCTCGCAAGAGGAAGAAGAAGACGGCTGGCCGCCCTCTCCGGATTCCTGGCATAGAGGCTCCTAGAGAGGAACTTGCTGCCTTTCCTGTTGGGGATGCCTCTTTGATTGGAGACTCCCGGCCTCTCGGAGAGGGACCCTCAGTTTCGGTTGGCGGTGTCGGAGAACTCCTGCTTGAGGCTGCAATTGCTGCCACTGCCTCTGGTAGTGGAATAAAATCGCCCGTGTGGCCGAGGCAAATAGGAGAATCTTCCTCTAGGCCAGCAACGGAGGAAACTCCTGCTGCGCCCATGAGCATGACCAGCGAGGTTCCAGCTGGCGAACCTCGAGCACGTCTCGGCGGAGGCTTGGTGGAGCTCCAGGCGATGTCGGTTGGCCCACCTCCTTCTCTAGGTATGACAGTTCGTATTGCGTCATTAAGGTGCGATATAGCTACAATCGGCTGCTGACGTGGCATATACACCGTTGGCTATGGGTAATGGTCATCTTTTATGTCTCCTCTTAGAAAGATTACTATCATATTGATGTCAACTTTATTGTCCTCTTCTCAGGGGATGGCGCCCACGGGGAGTATAGCGTTGAAGCACATTCTGGCTCCACTCGGGCTCTTGACGATGATACGGAGGCGTTCGACTTCGATGAGGAAGTGGCTTCGGGGGCCAGTACGTCCGGAGTAGTTTTGTCACCTCAAGAGGAGGAAGAACCCGTCGTCGTGATCTCGCCTCTTGTGGGTATGGCGATGACTTCGACCGTCGTTGCCGCACCTTCTTCGGTCGCACCCCCTGTCGAGGCGGCGGCTGTGGCCACCTCGTTTGCAATCGTCCTTGGAGGGGAACTCGCCAATATCGCGGCCACTCCTGGCGTCCAACCAGATCTGGTTGTGCTGACTGAGCTGTATACCGGCACCTTCTACGCCAATTTGAACACGCTGATAACAATAGTGTTGGCAAAGAATCTGGATTTTGAGAGCCTGAAGAAGGCTTTCCAGTTTTTGATTGGGGCCGTCAGAGCGTTTGGCGATTTTGGGTGACGCCCTGGAGGCGATGGTTAATGGGTTGGAGCAACCCATTAACGAATACTTGCAGCTGACTCGGGGCAGTTTTGAAACTGAAGTCCAGGCCAGATACGACTCCATGACTGCGCGACTCACCAAACAGCTGGAGAGCTTGGATAGTTCCATCAAGGCGCATAAGCTGGAGAAGGATAAAAGAAAAGCCGTCGTGGAGGAGGCTCTTGCTGTTGAGACGCGGTGCCAATCCGAGCACGAAGGGAACGCAGCGAGGGTCAGCAAGTTGAAGGAGAAACTTGCTCGGGCAGAGGAGTGGGCTTCTCAGTCGCTGGCAGGTCTAGGCGTAGCGTCCGGTCGGCTGAGCACTGCTCGACGGAAATTGGATCGTGCAGAAGCTGCCCGAGCTGGCTCTCTCCGGGCAAGGGCCGAGCTGGCCTTTACGAACAATCCTGAGGCACGGTTGGAACGGGCCCGCGCTGATGCCTTGGTTTCCAGGGGCGAGAAGGTAGCTGCACTGGCGAAGTTGATTCACGATCTGACTGCATCCCCGCAATGATGTACCCTTCCTTGCTCTTAGCTTCCCCAATGTAATTATGCTCTTTTTGGAAATAAAATGCATCTTTTCTGACTTTGTGGACCCATTATTTCGGAATGTAAATGACAGGTTTAGGTGAGAGTGATATCAGAGGTAGTATGGACGTGATAAACTCTCGATAAACTTCTAGCAAGACATATCTATTCAGAGGTCGTATGGACATGATAGAATATGACCTAACTAGCTTCGTTGTGGAAGTAGTTTTGTCAGAATTGGGATTCCCGCCGTATTCTACCCTGGGGTAGAGGAGGTTAAGCATAGTACCTCTTCAGGAATTTACCGTTGATAGGAGCCATTAATTGGTCTCTATTAGGCTGGGCTAACCTGTAAGCGCCATTCGAGAACGTTGTCTCGATCACATAAGGGCCTTCCCACTTGGGCTGAAATTTTCCTTTACTCCTGTGAGTGAGAATCATCGGCCTTCTTACGGCTAAGACTAGCTCGCCGATCTTGAACACTCTTTCCTTTACTTTATGATTAAAATATCTGGAAATGCGTGCTTGGTAGAGCGTGATGCGCTGTTGAGCTTGGAGGCATTTTTCGTCTAATCCTTCCAGCTTTTGAAGCCTTAACAGGTCATTCTTTTCTTGGGTCAGCTCATTAGTTACGGCTATCCTGAGCGACGGGATCTGGATTTTGATGGAAAGAACTGCTTCGCTCCCGTAGACCAGTGAAAAGGGGGTACAACCTGTCGGTGTCTGTACCGTTGTGCAGTATGCCCAGAGACATTCGTCCAGCTTCTCGTTCCAGTCTCTTTTGTTCGAAGAGACGAACTTCTTCAGGAGTTTGATAATGGTTTTATTGAAAGCTTCCGCCAAACTATTAGCAGCTGGATAATATGCCGTAGAGGCAATATTACGTATTCGATTTTTATCGCAAAATCGATGAAACGCTTGGCTGATGAACTGAGGCCCATTGTCATGGATTATCCTTCGGGGAATCCCAAAGCGATAAATGACGTGGTGTTTGATGAAGCTGATTACGTCAGACACTTTTACCTCAGCAAGAGGGATCGCCTCTTCCCATTTGGAGAAATAATCCGTGATGGCTAGTATGAACCGGTGACCTCTGGAAGAAGACGGGTGAATAGGACCAACGATGTCCATACCCCATGCCTCGAAAGGCCAGGATGCAATCGTAGGATGTAGATATTCAGACGGTTGATGTATGAAGTCTGCATGGACCTGACAGGCTCTGCATTGTCTTGCATAGCTGATTGCGTCTGTGATCATAGTGGGCCAGTAATAGCCCATTCTCCTGATACGATCCTGCAGCTTAGGACCGGGCTGATGCGCTCCGTATACGCCGTCGTGAGCTTCCCGGATAATCTGATGTGCTTCATCGTCTGAGAGACATCTTAATAGCAGTCCGTCGTAAGTCCGCCGATATAGGCATTGTGAAGATGCATCGAAGTAGAAGCGTAACGATCGTCTCTTGACGGATACTGCTTCTCTGGGGTCCTTTGGCAAGATTCCGTATACGACGAAATCTATGAAGGGACTCCTCCTGTCTCTTCCAGGGGGATCTGTGTTCACAGCGTGGCTGCGTTCTATGTGAAGGTTGTTCTTCACGCAGAATAAATCTCTGTTAAGAAGGATTACCGAATTCTGCCTTCTTATAGGAGTGGCTAAATCGGTCGTTAGACTGGCTAGGGCATCAGCTTCCAAATTCTGGGATCGAGGCACATGCTCTAGGAAGAATCCTTTGAATGTCATGGCTATCTCGACCGTCGCTTGGTGATAGGGGATGAGGTCTGGATTCCGGACTTCATATATTCCTCTAACTTGATTGACGATAAGCAGAGAATCACCGAAAGCTTCCAGGGACTCGACCCCTAGCTCTTTAGCGACTTAAAGTCCAATTAACAGGGCGTTGTATTCCGCCACATTGTTGGAGCATGGTTTGTTAAGAGAATATGCCCGGTAGATGACGAGTTTGTCAGGAGTGACTAGGACGATTCCTACCCCTGAAACCACGTTTCCCTGGGGACCAGTCTGGAGGCGCCGTCGAAGAACAGTTGCCATTGGTTCCTCGTCGGGGGACTTGAGCTGGGTCAAGCATGCCTCTGCCTGCATCAGCGCTTCACTCAAGGCTAGATGAGTGTCTTGGGAGAGCCTGAGTAGCTCGAAGATGGAGAGCCTGGCTGGTGTATTAGCCAGTTGGGCCAGGATATCGAAGTTGTATGGCTTCTCAAAACCTTTGTTTGGAATGTTTTTCACAGGTTTATCAAAGCGCACTTCTCTTTGCTTCCCTTTGTCTGCTAGCGTCGATTTTGAAGGGCTGGCCTCTGGTACGATGGAGCCTGGTCCCGAAGGTTTGGCAGTTGAAGCGTCCGCCGGTGCATCCTCCTGACTTGCTCCACAGTCGTTGAGGTAGGCTTTCCCTGAACGGGTTGCAGCAAGTACCTCGTCCTCGTCTGATGGCGAAGAAGTTACGACCATGTGGCATGGTTTGCGCTTGGAGCTTCTTCTAGACGTAGCTTTAGTAGCTTTAGTCTCTTCCTCGAGCTCTGACACCAAATCCGGATGAACCCACATAATCTCGCCCTGCCGGGTGGTTAGGGGTACCAGGTCTTGATTTTGATCTCTAGATGGAGGAAGATTGACGATATCCATCGTAGCTCGGGAAATAGGCATGACACCATTCATGACCTCTTGGGAAGGCAGATCGCCGAACCGTAGAGAGATCATGTTGGCCGTGACCGTCTTCTCGGTATTGTGCAGAGTGATCGCTTTAGCATTGATCAACCCCTGGATCCTCCTCTTCAGTATTTAACACGCCTTTGTTGGGTGGTGTACGTATCTGTGGAAGATGCAGTATTTGGGGTCGTCAGTATTGTCGGCTTCTTGGGGCCGCCTTAGCTCCGGAAGGGTGATCTTGCCGCTTTTGACGAGACACTCGAATATACTAGGGATATCGTCGTCGTCGAAAGAGTAGACTTCGACGGGCCTGGAAGTCCCGGGCTTCATCTGCGTGGTCTCCGCCGTCTTTTGTCTGGACGTATTGACCGTCAGAGCTTCTTTCCCCTTGGAGATACGAGGATGGTCGCTGCTGGGAGATAACCTTTTGCCTCTGTCGGAGACGGAGATCATGATGCCATTGTCGCGCGCCTTGCGACTGTTGTCTTCTGCGGCCACTGCCAAGACGATAAACGAAGGCCACTCATGGAACTGATATGGTCTTGTAAATACCGAGACTACGGGAAGGAGGTTCTTCCTGCAAATGTCTACTAACGCCAAGTCTGGAACTCCTGGAGGCATTTGTAAGGTGGCCTGACGAAAACGTTCGACGAAGGTGCGAACGTCCTCCTTTTCCCTTTGTTTGACTTCGATGAGAGAGGACATAGACATGTCCATTCCACCCTCGTAGAATCGCGTGAAGAATAAAGCTTTGAAGTCTTCGAAGGAAGTAATGCAGTTGTCCGCCAAGCTACGGTACCACTGATAGGCTACTCCTGAGAGGCAGCCTTTGAACACCCGAGTGAGGAGGGCGTCGTTTCCTTGTAGCAACACCGTCATCATACTGAAATAGTTCATGTATTGACTTGGCGATGTTTTTCCTTCGAACAGAGCCATAGTCTGAGGCTTGTACTTCAGAGGAAAAGGTACTTCTTCCCAGATAGCTGGGTAAGGCTGGTTGATTCCCAGTTTCTTGAGCTGATCTTTGTGCTTCAAGGCGTCTAACTGGGCTTTCAACTCCCGCACTGCCTGCATCGAATTTTTAGTTGGAAGCGGGGCTGCGGTGTAGTGTGGAGTTGGTTGTGTCGTGACTCCAACGGGAGGTAATATATTCACCGAGTGAGGAAGCGGAGGAACTGGTGACTCTTGATCTAGAGCAGGCTCTTGGCTTGGGTTGGATGGTGGCAAGTCCACCCCCGCACGTATCTGAGTTGGCGGGACCGACGCTTGAGCCATGGCAGTTGTGTGCTGAGTTAGCATCATCTGGTGCATGTTCTCCATTATGGATTGCATTTGTTTCAGAGATGTTTCCAGCATTGTGATGCGTTGTTCTGCGTTTCCTGACGGCGAAGCTTCCTCGCGTTCATCTTCAATGGCATAGACTCCCATTTCCCTGGGCGTCCTCGAAGGATAAGTATAGGTCGCTGTAGAAGTCGACTCTATACTCTCAGCATCTGATCTGGGAGATTGGCGACCCCCAGCGTCAGAATCAGATGAGTACGAAGCCGGTTGCTATGACCTTGCATGGGTGTTTTGGAATACCCCAGCTTCAGTATTCCTGAGGAGGTCTTCGAATCTTCTTCGGCTCGGAGGCCCTGAGGGATGACGTCTTGAGCTCGGCCCTCCTCTAGGTATGTGAGAAGCCATGTTCACGGACGCATACGCGGGCTCTTCTTCCGAGAAAGACTGAGAGTATCTCAATCGATCGAAAACCGACCGTTTTGCTTTAGAACAGCAACAGTCAATCACAATTTTATGACTATTACAACATTGCTCGCTAGGGGGCGTAATAAACATGTTGGAAGGTCCCCTCTCCTTACGCTTCTGGATTAGGTATTTACGCAGGTCAGGGGGGTAGCAACTTGAGCTTGCTTTACGTCGTTGGACTTTGCCTGGCGTAAATTGGAGATTCGCTCAGAGTGGCGTAAGGCTGAAGAGGTCCTCAGTTGGCCGTCGGCTTCCCGCGTAATCCGAAGGGTAGGCAGATTGCTCCTTCGCTGGCGTAACGGCCGAGGAGTCGAGTATTCCGCTGCCTGCTTCCCTTCGCGGAAATCACGGCGCTCATCTGGTTCCTCGTAGAGGTCAGATGTTGTCTTGCGCCTGGAGCGTGATTTGTACTTCTGTCCTGGCGCTGAGGCATCACCAGAAGTTTGGTCTGTACCGCGCGTAGCGGGAGACTGGTTTCTGCGCATAGAGCGCAGTGGATACTTCTGGGTTAGCGCTGAGGCTTTGCCCGAAGTTTTGTCTGTACCGCGCGTAGCGGGAGACTGGTTCCTACGCGTAGAGCGCAGTGGATACTTCTGGGTTAGCGCTGAGGCTTTGCCCAAAGTTTTGTCTGTACCGCGCATAGCGGGAGACTGGTTCCTACGCGTAGAGCACAGTGGATACTTCTGGGTTAGCGCTGAGGCTTTGCCCGAAGTTTCGTCTGTACCGCACGTAGCGGGAGACTAAATTTTACATGCAGGGCACGGAGGGAGCGGTGCTACCACCTCATTGGTCGGAGAGATCGGAGAGTCCACAGGAACGGTAGAGGATGTCTTGGGCATCCACACTTTGCGCAGCTTCCTATTGTCTTGGACGGAGAGAGAGTGAGAGCTACCCCCGGTTCGAAGCATGTCTTCGTAGGCAGACTGGTCGAATTGGACGACCAGTGTCTTCTTCACGGATCCCACGGATACCGCATCGTGTTGAGCAATTGCTTTCTCGTCAGAAGAGAAAGATGTCCCCAGCAGAGTCGCCATCTTGTTTGTGGTGTTAAACGAAAGAATGAAGATGTATTCAATATGGGGTTTACACAGAACCCGCCTTCTTTTGTTTACAAACAAACTTGTACAATTTGATCCTATACGAGGATATAGGAGTACAATTTATTTAATCTGGGTAGATATTGCTATAGGTATCTGATCTGCAGTCGATCACTTTAGCCCTTGGACCACACGATGTTGAAGAAGTGTCGTAGAAGACAGAAAGCAGCTTCGAAGGTTGCAGAAGAGGGTGGATGCACGATGCCAAAGTCGTCGATCCCTACTCTTTGCCTGAGCTCCAGGTGCTCTCTCTCTCTCTCTCTCTCTCTCTCTCTCTCTCTCTCTCGGGTTCGATCTTTCGATTCTTGTTGACCTGATTCGATCTTCAAGTTTTCAGTTTCTCGACCTCGGATCTGATATTGGCTTTCTTGACCAATTTTCCCGACCTTGTTCCTCATTGATAGAG
Organism: Iris macrosiphon; assembly: GCA_036927795.1. NCBI lineage: Eukaryota > Viridiplantae > Streptophyta > Magnoliopsida > Asparagales > Iridaceae > Iris > Iris macrosiphon. The sequence continues at coordinate 114,388,980 of JAYESA010000018.1, forward strand.
GTCTCTATTTATAGAGTTTTAGTGACAGTGACCACTCCGTCGGTATAACAACCGAGGAGTGGAAAGTACAGCACCCTTTTACACAACGGTTAAAGTAACCAATGCCTGCGCGTAGATGATCTTTTGAATGAGCGTGTGACGCGGGTCCAACTAAGGGACATAATGCGTACTATTGCTACGAAGATCACGGTGTAAAAGTTACGTAGGTAGGTATCCATCGTGTAGAAGGGGTTGGCATAGAAGCCAAATGTCTGTCACCATGGCATAGAAGCCAAATAGTTATCAAACCGGCATAGGAGCCGAACAGGCGTAGAAGCCGAACAGGCGTAGAAGCCGAGTGGTCGTAGAGGCCGAACAGGCATAGAAGCCGAGTGGTCGTAGAGGCCGAACAGGCATAGAAGCCGAGGGGGCACAGGGGCCGAACAGGCGTAGAAGCCGAGGGGGCACAGGGGCCGAACAGGCGTAGAAGCCGAGGGGGCACAGAGGCCGAGCAGACGTAGAAGCCGAAGTGGCACAATCGCTGGATGGGCGTAGAAGCCGCTGCGTACCGTGCCACATTGCTGACGTGGACGTCTTAGCCGGAATTACGGCTTTTGAAGATATAATCAAATCTCTCACATTAAATGCCGAGATTTGCCATCATCCCGTGCATTAAATGTGGAGGCGTGTTCTTTGACGGCCTGCAACCCTTTCTGCGCATCAGTCACAGAGACGTGCCTCGAGAAACTGTCACCGCACTGTGCATTAGGCGAAGAGACGTGCCTCGAACCTCGTACGGAGTGCAGCTTTTGGCGTAACAGGCGGTTTGTCTACTGCAGAACGTAAACAGCTTACGTTTTGCCTGTGTAAAACAAGGCAGCGCATCCCCTCGTGCTTTGAAAAAGCAGTTTATGCGAAGGGGATGGTGGTATTTGACAGCCTGGGTGGCAGTGCAGTGCCATCATTATAGTCGTCGCTTGGGTAGTCGAGCCGTATCCCTTTGCCATAAGTCCAGACGTCAGGTTCTTTGCAGGCTCTGACAGGTTCATTGCAGGATCTGACAGGTTCACTTCGGAGAATACGAAGCGTCTCTTGTACACCTCCATGCTGCGTATGAAAAGGGGATGAGTTTAACGCCCTGGAGGCGAAGAAGCACCCTGTTTACGCTGAAGCGGCTTGGACGTACTGCCTTACGCGGATGGCCTTTTGAGCTTTTTTATGTTTCACGCTCTGTTCTAGCGGAAAAGGGCTCTGTTGCACGCTTGATGGCTCTTAAGGCCTCTGCCTATGCTTCTCTGCACCGATATACCGCGTAGTCATCCGGCGTATTTTTTATGCTTCTACAGTATATATATAGATATGTGTGTTTATACATATATGCGTGTGTGTACCTATATACGTAAGTGTGTAAGTGTGTGTATATATATATATATATTTGGTTGTGTGTATATATATAAATAAGTATGTATGTTTGTATATATATATATATATATGTGTGTGTGTGTGTGTGTGTGTGTGTGTGTGTATATATGAGTGCTTGTGTGTCTGTGTGTGTGGTGTGTCGAGAGCAGGGAGGCAGCAGCCAGCGCGCTGCAGCGCAGCGTACTGCAGTAGCCTCCAGCAGCAGCAGCAGCGCATTGCTTTAGTAGCGGTGCAGGCATTGAGTAGCACCGTACAGGTAGCCTAGCAGGGAGTAGCGTAGCGAGGGGAGAGAGAGAAATAGATCTAGATAGATAGATAAATAGATAGACAGATAGATAGTTAGAAATATCGATATGTATATATATATGTATGGTTATATATATACGTGTTTATGTGGATATATATATACATATAGATATGTAGGTATATATATATGTGTTTGTATATATATGGTAGCCTAGATATATATACCTAGGTGTATATATGCATAGTTAGATAGCTAGTTAGTAGTGTTAGTGAGAGATGAGGGATATCTCAATACCTTGAGATATCAAGGTATCTCAATACCTTGAGATATCAAGGTATCTCAATACCTTGAGATATCCAAGGTATTGAGTTTCTAGCGGGGTTTTTGAGCAATTGCCTAGGAATAGGTTTAGAGTTATTATGTATTGGTATATATATTTATGCGTGCTAGCATAGGTTTTAGCGGGTTTAGGCGGGGTGCATAGCCTAGGTTGAGATATTGGATACAGAGGGTATCCCGGTATCTTGAGGAGGCGAGTTTGAAGGTTTACTAGCTTAATGAGCTAGTATTAACCTAGAATTTTAGGGGCACCATAGTTTGACCTAGAATTGACCATAATTGTCCTCGTTGACCATAAAAGTCAACATTTGACCTAGTTTTGACCTAGAGTTAACTTTTTGGACCCTTGGTTGACTTTTCTACCCAAATTTTACCGGTTTGACCCGTTCGACCTAGAATACCCCTAGAACCTTATTTTTAGTTATTTTTTATCAGTTTAACTCTTTAGAACCCTGTTTAATCTTGCTTTTCGTAATAGATTCTTGCGATGCCAGTCCGGATCTCGATCCTCATCAGTTGCTCAGGACGTCAGGCGAGTACCTACCTCTGATAGTTTCTATTTCATGATAGCATTTATATTACCTGTTCTAGAACTATAATACTTGATTCTGACATATTGTTATACGAGCTGGTACTAGTGGATCCCGTCATGAGATGCTATCCCCCTTATCGTGTTCAGCGGGTACTCTATCGAGTGTATTTCATCATGTGCTTCGGGTATTGATTCTCATGTGTTATCATGTGCTTCTTGTGCTCTCTCCTTCATGTGCGTGAGTTACTTATCATGTACATAGCGTGTCGTGGTTGGATCCAATAGTATTAGTGCGGGAGGGGAGTATGAGTTGGTTATGTGATCAAAGCCAAACAGTATTTATGTGTATGTCGGTTATGCAACTCACGTATAATAGAGTTATCGTAGATTATTCATGTGCAACCTAAGCCGATCACATAACGAACTTGTGCTCAAGGCACTTAGCTAGCATTCATGTTTTCTCACATGCAGTTACTTCTCTACTACTTGTATTGTTCCTCGATTTTATATTGCAGCTACTTTATCTGCTCCATCATGTATTTATTTTCCTGTGCATCTTGTATACTTTTCTATTACTAGTCATATACACCTTATCATGTATTTGGAGTTGCTTTCAGAGTTATGTACTTCGCTCGAGTCCTGACTGGACATATTTTTTTCCAGAGGATCCTGAAGATTTTTGCCCGATATTCTACGGGCCGGGCGTCGAGGAGTGTTGTGACCCGGAGACTGAGGAGGAGCCCGTCGAGGAGACGCCGTTAGCACCCTAGTTAGCTAGGTGGGTTTTCCTGGGTTATCCCCAGTTGCTATTCTGGATGACTGTATCTATTATTTTGTTGCTTCTGTGATGTTGTAGACTTTAGACTTGGACTGTATATTTTGGATATTATTCTTGCTCTTTGGTTCTTATTTTTTTGTGATATCTTATCATGCTTTTACTCTTCCCCTAGTTATTGTGATTGAGGCATATATATATTGTGTGGTTGCCCTCCTTTTGGAGAGGTTATATTGACAGGTTTTGTGAGTTATAGATTGTGACCTAGAATGAACCTTTACAGTATTCTACCACCGATTCTGCAGTATAGGTTGGACGTACCCATGACTCATGCCCGATTTTCGGGTGCGGGTCATGACATAACCTCTGATTGGCGTTGTTGGGCCTCTATCATCAGCTGAAAGAGCACAAACATCTGCGTCTGATCAATTGCGGGTGGTGGAGGTGGAAGCTCCTCCGAGACTACCGGCACTGTCATCTGTACCGAAGGTGGAGCACCCCCAAAAGCTACTACAGAAATGCCCCCTTAGACCGGTGAAGCGAACCTCTAAACTGAAGTTGCTGGAACAGTGTATGCTGGTTCTGCCCTCAAAGATGACAAAGTTACCGAACTTACTTACACTGCGCCTGAGCACTGGGAACGCATCTTTGGAGGCATCCTGAAGATAGATTAAAACAAAGAAAACTAATATTGAGTAATATACGGTATCATCAAGGAAGGGCAGAATTATTCAAAGTAAAGTAAGCATTCAAATAGATAAGGATAGCAAAGCAATAATTGGAACTGTTTTCTAGTTGTGATTTGAGTATACCCTCAACCTATATCCTATATCCCAAAATAGGCTCGTAGTAGTACAACAAGTCGTTGCACTACCACGACATCGCTCTAATCTTGACTCTTGACCTGCATGGGCCACCACTAAAATTATGTCAAGATCCGCACCCGGAATAAGGGCATAAGTTGTAAATAATGTCCAGCCTATGCCGCAGCATCGACGGTAGAATATTGTATGGGTCAACATAACTATCCACACATCTCACATAATATATATAAGGTACCTGTCATGCTATCTCAACTCCAAATGGAGGACAAAATGATAATATGGTAATGGTAAAGGATACTCAATCACAAACAACTAGAGGAGGAATAGCATGATATGGAATAGAAGTAAAAGAAATGCAAGAGTCCCGATATAAGTCCAATCTTCACATAAAACCCAAAAGAATCATACATGCCACAAGTCTATTAAAAAATCAAATAAAACTCATAAAAAAAGTCTAAGTCTCTCTAGCTGGTGGTACTATCTCAATAGGCTCTACGAGTACTGGCTCAACTGCCTCACCATCCTGCAGTCCGTAATACGTAGGACACTAGTCCTCTAATAAATCTTCTGGAAAAAATATATCCATTCAGGATTAGAACAAAGTAAAACCCAATAGTAGTTCCAATAATTGATAAAAACTATGAAACAACAATAGCAATAAAAATAAATGATGGAAATAACTGAACTAGCATATATCACGAGAAAGAGCATCAAGGTAAATAATGGCAAGAGATGAGCATAATATGGCAAAGAACACTGATGTAAAGAACTGGAATAAAAAACAATAATAATAAATGTTCCTTGAAATATTAGCAAAATATGTGATCGGCTTGACCTTAACACGGTCTATATTTAAAAGGTGAGCTAGCGTGACCACACGTGAGTTGCATGATCTGTTAGCTATCACGGGCTACACTATATCACAAGATATAAGGTATGATCACATATTTATTAAAATTCTCCCATCCCCCGACTAGTACATGGATCCAAATCATGACACGTTATAACACGTATATCATACTATACGGTCTATAATATCATGCACTATAATCATGGTCTATATAATTACGAAGGTATCACGATAATCACTGAGTAATCATGAAGTACGATACGGTGATAACTGAATCATTACAACAATAATATCTCATGACCAAGATTAACGTATACCAATTTGTGTGACCTTTGTGTCAGGAATCAAATATCTCAATACTAAATACATGAAATATAGAAGCTGTAAAATAAGGAAACTATCAAAAAATGTACTCTTCTCTGGTCCAGAGCAAAATATGTCACTCTGGCCTGAGCTGGTGTCACACAATCCTATTTAGGAAACATTAAGTTAAAAATGGTGTAACGAGGAGGAATAAATGATAAATAAGCTAAACATGTCTTTCTAGGTCAATACTAGGTTCATACTAAGGTTTAGGTCCAATACTAATTAATGGCCTATATTGGTCATTGATTAGGTAATACTAGCTATACTAGGCATCCCTTTTTTTCTAAGTCATGAGTATTAGCTATACTAGTAATTATTGTTAGGTACTATATATATAACCTTTACTAGTAATAATTATTTCTAATACCAAATGATACTCTAACTAATACTTTTACTAAATCATCCTTCCATGCAAATTGCTGACTATCAATACTAACATAGATCTGATAACTCCTTAATTACTACAACATAACACTAGCTAGCACTTAGTACTAATACTATCAACTAACTGATACTAAAGATACTGACTGAACAACTAAAGCTAATACTTAATCCAACTTAATAACTGACCATAGCATCTGAATATTAGTCTCTCATATATACCCTTAACCTCAGATACTGTATCAATGCTCCCCTGGCCTAACTAATACTAAATATCAGTAACAAGTTCACCTCTATTTCCTCCATTACCTGAGCCCAGGTGATAGCAGTTACACACAATTTTCCCTTAATTATTGCTGCATTTTGTATACTATGCATAGTCTTCCTCTCACATGGACACCTAGAATACTCTAATACACCTATATATGCACACACATGCACTCACAACACACACTATCTCTAGAGTATAACACATTCCCTCAAGTGTTGCCTCAGTGATATACACTTATCAGTTTATACTTTTTTCTCACATTCAAGATCAAAGATTAGCTCAAACATGGATACATAGTCATTCACATGCAGAGAATTTCTAGTATCAATGTATGGGTATAGTATGGATACTTAGTATCAGTAGTTTCCTGAATCCCGTATGAGTCCCTACAGAGCAAATTATCTAATAACAAGTCCATAGCCTCTCCACTTCATTATTGACATGACATCCATCCACACACACATTAGCCCGACCCCTCATTGCTCACACAATGTTACTCAAGTGTAACTCCTCCTTTGTGTTAATGTTGTTGTTGTTGTTGTTATTGTTGTTGTTGTTGTTGTTGTTGTTGTTGTTGTTGTTGTTCTTAATTCCCTTTTTCCTCCATCCTTGCACACAGTTTCACCTTGAGAACTGATACACATCAGTATCACATAGACCCCCATTGCTCCTCACAGCACCTCTACACATGCACAACAACAGCTCCCAAGCTTCCTATATGTCCCTGTGTATTGATGCACACTTGCAAGCACTGCTTGCTGGCAACCAGATGTTGTAACTTAGTGGCTGTTGTAGAAGCATAAAAAATACGCCGGATGGCTATACGCAGCATACTGGTGCAGAGCAGCGTAAGCAGAGGCCTTCAAAGCCATTAAGCGTGCAACAGAGCTTTTTCCGCTAAACACAGCATAAAATATTAAAAGCTCAAAAGGCCATCCGCGTAAGGCAGTACGTCCAAACCACTTCAGCGTAAACGGGGTGCTTCATCGCCTTCAGGGCATAAAACTCATCCTCTTTCAGACGCAGCATTGAGGTGTACAAGAGACGCTTCGTATTCTCCAAAGTGAACCTGTCAGACCCTGCAATGAAGATCCTACAATAAACCTGACGTCTGGACTTCTGACAAAGGGATACGGCTCGACTACTCAGACGACGGCTAAAATGATGGCACAACACTGCGACCCAGGCTGTCATTTACCGCCATCCCCTTTGCGTAAACTGCTTTTACAAAGCACGAAGGGATACGCTGCCTTGTTTTACACAGGCAGACATGAGCTGTTTACATTCTGCAGTAGACAAACCGCCTGCCACATCAAAAGCTGTACTCCATACGGGGTTCGAGGCACGTCTCTGCGTCCAATGCACAGAGCGATGACAGTTGCTCGAGGCACGTCTCTACGTCTAATGCACAGAGCGGTGATAGTTTCTCAAGGCACGTCTCTGCGACTGATGCGCAGAAGGGGTTGCAGACCTTCAAAAATATGCCTCCATATTTAATGCGCAGGATGGTGGCAAATCTCGGCATTTAATGCAAGAGATTTGATTATATCTTTAAAAGCCGTAATTTTGGCTAAAACGTCCACATCAGCACTCTGGCACGGTACGCAGCGGCTTCTACGCCTATCCAGCTCCTGTGCTCACTCGGCCTCTATGACCGCTCGGCTTCAACGCCCATTCGGCTTCTAAGCCCACTCGGCCTCTATGACCGCTCGGCTTCAACGCCCATTCGGCTTCTACGCCTACTTGGCTTCAACGCCCATTCGACTTCTATGCCTCATCGGCCTCTATGACCAATCGGCTTCTACGCCTGCTCGGCCTCTATGACCACTCGGCTTCTACGCCTGCTCGGCCTCTATGACCACTCGGCTTCTACGCCGATTCGGCTTCTATGCCGGTTTGATAACTATTTGGCTTCTATGCCATGGTGACAGATATTTGGCTTCTATGCCAACCTCTTCTACACAATGGATACCTACCTACGTGGCTTCTACGCCGTGATCTTCGTAGCGATTATACGCATTTTGTTCCTTAGTTGGACCCGCGTCACACGCTCATTCAAAGGATCATCTATACGCATGCATTGGTTACTTTAACCGTTGTGTAAAAGGGTGCTGTACTTTCCACTCCTCGGTTTCTACACCGACGGAGTGGTCACTGTCACAAAAACTCTATAAATAGAGACCTCTATCAATGAGGAAGAAGGAGGAAAAAAATTGGTCAAGAAACCAATATCAGATATAAGGTCGACAAATTGGAAGATCGAACCAGAGGTCAAGGGAGAGAGGGAGAGAGAGAGAGAGAGAGAGAGAGAGAGAGAGAGAAGAATCTGGAGCTCAGGCAAAGAGTAGGGATCGACGACTTTGGCATCGTGCATCCACCCTCTTCTGCAACCTTCGAAGCTGCTTCCTGTCTTCTACGGCACTTCTTCAAACATCGTGTGGTCCAAGGGCTAAAGTGATCGACTGCAGATCAGACACCTATAGAAATATTTACTCAGATTAAATAAATTGTACTCCCATATCCTCGTATAGGATCAAATTGTACAAGTTTGTTTGTAAACCAAAGAAGGCGGGTCTCGTATAAACCCTATCCTGAATATATTTTCATTCTTTCATTTAATACCACAAACAAGATGGCGACTCTGCTGGAGACATCTTTCTTTTCTGATGAGGAAGCGATTGCTCAACACGATGCAGTATCTATAGGAACCGTGAAGAAGACACTGGTCGTCCAATTCGACCAGTCTGCCTACGAGGACATGCTTCGAACCGGGGGTAGCTCTCACCCTCTCTCCGTCCAAGACAACAGGAAGCTGCGCAAAGTCTGGATGCCCAAGACATCCTCTACCATTCCTGTGGACTCTCCGATCTCTCCGATCTCTTCGACCTCCCCGACCAATGAGGTTGTAGCATTGCTCCCTCCGTGCCCTGCAAGTAAAATTCAGTCTCCCGCTACGTGCGGTACAGACGAAACTTTGGGCAAAGCCTCAGCGCTAACCCAGAAGTATCCACAGCGCTCTACGCGTAGAAACCAGTCTTCCGCTACGCGCGGTACAGACAAAACTTCGGGCAAAGCCTCAGCGCTAACCCAGAAGTGTCCATTGTGCTCTACGCGTAGAAACCAGTCTCCCACTACGCGCGGTACAGACCAAACTTCTGATGATGCCTCAGCGCCAAATCGGAAGTACAAATCATGCTCCGTGCGTAAGACAACATCTGACCTCTACGAAGAACCAGATGAGCGTTGTGATTTCCGCAAGGGAAAGCAAGCGGTAGAGTACTCAACTTCTCGGCCTTTACGCCAGCGAGGGAGCAATCTGCCTACCCTCCGGATTACGCGGGAAGCCGACGGCCGACTGAGGACCTCTTCAGCTTTACGTCAGTCTGAGCAAATCTCCAAATTATGCCAGACGAAGCCCCACGGCATAAAGCAAGCTCAGGTTACGGAAAGACACCCTCCCCGGGGATTATCCGCCACCCAGATGGCCAATCTGTTGTACCCAGGTGGCACAGGGAAAACCATGGTGCCCAATCTCCGCATGCCCACTGATGGGAACAGAAGGAACAAGCCGTCGTCTTCTTCCTCTACTCCTCCTGACTTGCGCAAATATCTAATCTAGAAGCGTAAGGAGAGGGGGCCTTCCAACATGTCTATTACGCCCCCTGGCGAGCAATGTTGTAATAGTCATAAAATTATGATTGACTGCTGCTGTTCTAAAGCAAAACGGTCGGTTTTCGACCGATTGAGCTACTCTCAGTCTTTCCAGGAAGAAGAGCCCGCGCATGCATCCGTGAACATGGCTTCACACATACCTAGAGGAGGGTCGAGCTCAAGACGTCATCCCTCTAGGCCTCCGAGCCGAAGGAGATTCGAAGACCTCCTCAGGAATACTGAAGCTGGGGTATTCCAAAACACCCGTGCAAGGTCACAGTAATCAGCTTCGTACTCGTCTGATTCTGACGCTGAGGGTCGCCAATCTCCCGGATCAGATGTTGAGAGTATAGAGTCGACTTCTGCGGTGACCTATACTAATCCTTCGATGACGCCCAGGGAAATATGAGTTTACGCCGTTGAAGATGAACGCGAGGAAGCTTCGCCATCAGGAATCGCGGAACAACGCATCACTGTACTGGAGACATCTCTGAAACAAATATAATCCATAATGGAGAACATGCACCAGATGATGCTAACTCAGCACACAACTGCCATGGCTCAAGCATCAGTCCCGCCAACTCAGATATGTGTGGGGGTGGACTTACCACCATCCAACCTAGCCAAGAGCCTGCTCTAGATCAAGAGTCAGCAGTTCCTCCGCTTCCTCACTTAGAGAATATATTACCCCCCGTTGGAGTCACGATACAACCAACTCCGCACTATACCGTAGTCCCGCCTCCAACTGAAAATTCGATGCAGGCAGTACGGGAGTTGAAAGCCCAGTTTGACGTCTTGAAGCACAAAGATCAGCTCAAGAAACTGGGAATCAACCAGCCTTACCCAACTATCTAGGAAGAGGTCCCTTTCCCTCCAAGGTACAATCCTCAGACTATGGCTCTGTTCGAGGGAAAAACATCACCAAGTCAGTACAGGAACTATTTCAGTATGATGACGATATTGCTACAAGGGAACGACGCCCTCCTCACTCGGGTGTTCAAAGGCTGCCTCTCAGGAGTAGCATATCAGTGGTACCATAGCTTGGTGGACAACTGTATTACTTCCTTCGAGGACTTCAAAGCTTTATTCTTCACGCGATTTTATGAGGGAGGAATAGACATGTCTATGTCCTCTCTCATCGAAGTAAAGCAGAGGAAAAAGGAGGACGTTCGCACCTTCATTGAACATTTTCGTCAGGCCACCTTACAGATGCCTCCAGGAGTTCCAGACTCCGCGTTAGTAGATATTTGCAAGAAGAACCTCATTCCCGTAGTCTCGGTGTTTATAGGACCATATCAGTTCCATGATTGGCCCTCGTTCATCATCTCGGCAGCGGCCGTCGAAGACAACAGTCGCAAGGCGCACGACAATGGCATTATGATCTCCGTCTCTGACAGAGGCAAAAGGTTATCTCCCAGCAGTGACCATCCTCGCAGCTCCAAGGGAAAAGAAGCTCTGGCGATCAATACGTCCAGACAAAAGACTGCGGCGACCACGCAGACGAGACCCGGGACTTCCAGTCCCGTCGAAGTCTACTCTTTTGACGACGACGATATCCCAAGTATATTCGAGTATCTCGTCAAGAGTGGCAAGATCACCCTTCCAAAGCTAAGGCGGCCCCAAGAAGTCGGCAGTACTGACGACCCCAAATACTGCATCTTCCACCGGTATACTTATCACCTCACAAAGGCGTGTTACATACTGAAAAGGAAGATCCAGGGGTTAATCGATGCTAAGGCCATCACTCTGCACAACACCGAGAAGATGGTCACGGCCAACATGATCTCTCTGTGGTTTGGCAATCTGCCTTCCCAAAAAGTCTCGGACGGTGTCACACCTATTTCGCGGACCACGATGAACATCATCAATCTTCCTCCAGCTAGGGGTCAAAATCATGACCTGGTACCCCTAACCACCCGGCAGGGCAAGATTATGTGGGTTCATCCGGATTTGGTGTCAGAGCTCGAGGAGGATACTAAGGCTACGTCTAGAAAGAGCTCCAAATACAAACCATGCCATATGGTCGCAACTTCTTCGCCATCAGACGAAGATAAGGTATTTGCTGCAACCCGTTCAGGGAAAGCCTACCTCAATGACTACGGAGCAAGTCAGGAAGATGCACCGGTGGACGCTTCAGCTGCCAAACCTTCAGGACCAGACCCCGTCGTACCAGATGTCGGTCCTTCAAAACCAACTCCGGCGGACCAGGGGAAGCAAAGAGAAGTGCGCTTTGATAAACCTGTGAAAAATATTCCAAACAAAGGTTTGGAGAAGCCCTACAACTTCGCCATCCTGGCCCAACTGGCTAATACACCAGCCAGGCTCTCCATCTTTGAGCTACTCAGGCTCTCCCAAGATACTCGTCTAGCCCTGAGTGAAGCGCTGATGCATGCGAAGGCATGCTTGACCCAGCTCAAGTCCCCCGACGAAGAACCAGTGGCGTATCCTCAATGCCACAGTGTAATGGAAGTGGTCCCAAATATCAATTTCACTCAAGACGACATGCTGTTAAAACATAACAGGCATGACAGGCCCCTCTATTACACCGGGTATATCGGTTCCATGGAGGTCGATCGGATTCACATAGATCCGGGATCGTCGATCAGCATCATCCTTCACAGTCTGCTCAGGCCACTGAGGATTCCTACCAGCGAATTGGCTTACACCTCCACTACAATCGTGGGTTTCAACGCCGGAAGAAGTAAGTCGTTGGGGAAAATTTGCCTGAGGATCCAGATTGGCAACCTCAGATCGGTGGCCACGTGTTACGTCATCGATTCAGAGGTGTCCTACAACATTTTGCTGGGAAGACCGTGGATCCACGACCACAACATCGTTCCTTCAACTCTACATCAATGTCTCAAGTATGTAGACCCCCAAGGAACGGTACAAACGGAGGTTGCTGACCTAAACCCGTTTAAAGGAGTAGAATCCTACTATTCCGATGCCATATTGTACTCTCAAGACCACACAGAAGAAGTGTCAGGCGAGGCAGGGAAGGAATCCCACCGGAAGCCAGAAGAACCCTCTGCCGCACTACCGCTATCAATCAGAGTGAAAGGACGAACCACTCGTCCAAAAGCCATGGAGCCTATGGCTATTCTCCTGAACAAAACCAGGTCAGGAAAAGGGAGTGATCCTCTAGTGGTCACTTTGAACCAGAAGCGTCCACCCTTGGTCATCAACCTCCAGCACAACGGGCAGCCGATCGATGTAAATGCGACCAGGAACGGAGTTCCAGATAATAATAAACATCCTCTTTTCTAATATGTTAACGCTCAAATTCCAAATCAGGAATCCACTTCCCGTGACGAGGTAGAACCCATAGCACAAAAATTCTTGGAAGTTATGAACTCCTACCGTCCGTATGTCTGGGAAGTAGCGTCATCATCCAACATCGTCACGACATATGGACCACATGAGGATTCTATCTTCATTGTCCCGCCTACCTGCAGCAGCCAGCGTTCAATAGTCTTCGGCTGCATGCGCAATCAACCGGCTATCCAGGAAGATTCTTTCAATGATGGTACTGGAAAAATGCAAGTTCACCAATACAGCCCGCAAGCGTTGAGGATTATGAAAAACATGGGCTACGACTTGGAGCAGAAGCCAGGCCTCAACTACGAAAGAGGCAAACGAACGCCGCTGCACGGCGACCCCTACTATCAACGAACTCATTTCGGGTTGGGATATGCCACCTCCTCTAAGTCGGACGAGGATATCTTTTCCTCTTCTCAGAATGGCTCATCGCCCTCCGACTCACCTGACGCTCTCGAGCAAGCATTATCAGCAAATATGGTGGTGGCAGATCCCTTTGAAGCAGACGAACAAGATTCTGAGCCATTTGAGAATGACTCTTGGGCTCAACAAATGGATATGCAGTAGGAATTCTGCTTCAAGCAAAGAGAACCTCCCACCAAAGATGAAGTTATCCAGGTTGATGTTGGGGGTAAACTTTCGCCAAAGCCGATATTCATCAGTAACAATCTTTCCCCAGCTGAAAGGGAAGAAGTTATCCAGCTGATAAAAGAATATATCAACGTCTTTGCGTAGAATTATGAGGACATGCCGGGCCTAGACCCGAAGGTAGCTACTCATAAACTCAATATATTGACCGACTCGAAGCCTATGAAGCAGCACCAACGCCGGTTCCGCCCGGATATGATGGATGCCATCGAAGCTGAAGTCAAGAAGTTAATAGCCTGCGGTTTCATCCGGGAAGAACAACATCCCGACTGGGTCGCCAATGTTGTCCCAGTCATGAAGAAAAATAGGAAAATACGTATCTGCATCGATTACCGAGATCTGAATGCAGCCTGCCCCAAGGATGAGTTCCCTCTTCCCATCACGGACATCATGATCGACAACACCTGCAGTTTTGAACACATATCTTTCATGGACGGATTCTCAGGATACAATCAGATCAAGATGCATCCTGGAGACGAGAAGCACATTGCCTTCTGGACCCCGTTGGGAGTATATTGCTATACGGTCATGCCCTTCGGATTGAAGAACGCCGGGGCTACATACCAACGAGCTATGAGTAACATATTCCATGAGCATTTACGCAAAATAGTAGAATGTTACATGGACGACATAGCCGTCAAGAGCCGCCTCAAAGATGATCACATTCAAGACTTGAGGACGGTATTCGGATTAATGCACCAACATCAACTCAAGATGAACCCTACGAAGTCCTTTCTGGGTGTATCTAGTAGCAAATTTTTGGGATTTGTCATTACCGCCAAAAGCATCCAAGTGGACCCTGACAAAGTCCAGGCCATCGTAGAAATATGACCGCTGTCACGCCCCGCTCCCGCCCGGGCCGCCGCTCCGCCCTGCCCCGCCCCGTACGGTCGGGATTTAACGAACCGGGCACGAATCACCGTGCCTCGGCGCGCCGAACGCATATGACCGCGCCCGTCCCGCGGGCACGAGAGAGGAAGGGGAGCTAATCGAATGGCCCGAGTCGAGCTTTCGGGGGACGTGATGCCGCACGGGCCTGGGGTTACGCCCGTGCAAGGCCGTGGTTCGTTGGCTGGCGATAAGAGTTCTAAGCCACAGAGTCGCACAGATTGTCCGAGTGCAGCAGAATCATGAATGCATAGGCGATCGGTAACAGGTTCACTGAGTCGACAGTATAGCGGAAGCATGGAAACACAAGTTGGAGTAAAGCAAGCTCTTTTATTCATATTAAAACAAGTGTTACAGGCGGCGTATAGCCGAGATTACAAGTCGCTCGAGCTCTCTCTGAAACATAAAAGCGTGCCAAGTGGCTACATTTATGGATGATATACAGGAATGTTCAGGCGATGTTCAGGCAAGGCGATGTTCCAACATTATGTCTTGTATATGTGCTTCAGTTCCGGACGCAGCATTCCAAGGCTCTGAGTTGAACTCCACGCCTTAGCATGCACGAGGGAGGCATCCGCACCGAACGAGGTTCTCCCGTACCCTGCAAGCAATCTGGTGGGTTATCAGTACATAAATGCACTGGTGGGGAGGCTACTCGCCCGCTCGTCAAATCCAAACACGTAGTACAGGTTTCGTGCACCAACTATTAAGTTGTCTTTCTAGTTGCCTTAGGATCAGTTTTATGCAAGATTTGAATAGCCTAATTCGTGTGGCAGTGCGCCGTACGACATGAGAGGAAACACAGCGAGACTAACCAACTTACCATTTGTCCTTTCCTGTCCAAGGCAAACCAAGTTAATTCAAGTAGAAACATGTATAAGCATTCAGGGCAAAACATATGCAAACACAAGCGTTTCAGTGCGAGATCCCGTTCTGGGCGTACGGGTTACAGGAAATATCAGACGTGTTGCATACTATGATCAAGTGCTCTTTATACAGGAGTGTTGTTATAACAAGATCGTTCAGGTGTTCAGTTATTCTCGATGCGATGCAGTGACTCGCACGCGGGTAGCCGCTAAGCGAGGATGACTTATCTATATGAACATGAGGTCACTGGCACGGCGCCATATTGGACGGTCTAGTCTCAGTACGGAATGTCTTGCGACGCATAGAGCAGGACGTCCCAGGGCATTTCGTCCTATAGCAGGCGACTATCAGGAGTTCCGTCCGGATCAGATCGGTGCCAGTGCCCCAGTGACCGTCTGCGGAACTAAAACCTTTTTTCCAAGTTGTCCTGTGACCATGCAAGTCTCTAATCTTCAGGGTCAGGTCAGGTACAGGAACAAGTTCAGGGCAGGATATATACATATTGAACAAGCTTCATGGAACAAGTTCAAGTCAGGATATATATATATATGTAACTTGTTGAGGCAGGGTCAGGATTACTCTAAATGTTGAGTATCGGCTCCACGAGCCATTTGATTCAGTACAGGACAGTATTGCTCAATGAGCAGGGATTCTTGGATAACAGGATTGGCGCAAGTTCCCTGGTTCGGGAATTGCCTTAGCGACCTAACGGTCCCAGGTATATTCAGGTTTATTCATGCACAGAACGACTATCAGGTAGTCTTCCGAGGAGAACCTAAATGAATGCATGACAAGCAGAGTGTTTCATTGTCAGGGCATAGTTATGCAGCAAGCATTGAAACTAGGCAATACATAAAAGCAGGCAAGCATGCACTTGTATAACTTAAGCATTCAAGTTCGCTCGGGCCCGAAGGTAAGCCGAGCGAAACCGTACGGGGCCTTTCCGAGCGAAGTTATCTAGGGAGTGCAGTGTTAGGTAGTGAACAGTGCACTACTGAATATACATTTGTGTCACTCTACTCGAGGCATAGCGGGTCCAGTTGTACGAGGCAAAGGTAACATGCGAGGGTCTGAACATATAAGCAATATTTCATTTCCATATTCTAGCGACAAGCAGTACAAGTTAGGATTATTCCCTTAGCTAGGTGCGTTGGATTCTTATTAGCATGCAGGGGTGATTCACCTAGCGACTAGCATGTATCCTTCCGTATTTTATGTGTGCTGGCTAAGCAAAGACAAGTTCACCGTAGCCACCCACCTTAGCGATAATCTGCCTAGGTCGAGTGATACTGCGAGCGAGCCTCTGAAAGCCTAAGCCGAACTCCTGTAGGGACCAAGTCTGGATATCCTTGCCTCAAACGAGTTACCTCGCTGAGGGAGGCAGGTCGGGGCGTTTGCACTTTGCCGTTTGAATCGGCAGTCCGCTTGAGCGGAACGGGATATTACATCATCCACCACTCAGAAAAAGTCTCGTCCTCGAGACTTCCTGAGGGCAAGCCATACTATCGAATTTTGAATCTAACCCAAGTGTAGCTATCGGTACCACTAGATCCATTGGAACACAAAATCCTCTACTCGATGCTTACGTCGTGTTGCGGGTATACTGGTTCAGTATAATTTACGCCTTGGTGCGGGACAAGTTTCTTAACACGAGGCACGTTTCAATCGATCTTGGATAGCGATCTAAGGCTGAGGCAAACTTATACAAGTCGTTATGCTTGTTCAGGAGAATTTTCACTTGCACTAGCATTTGAGATCAGCATATCGCGTGTCTGGATCGTGCACATATTCGAAGCGTCCCTCAAACACATGCATGTCAACCAACTTAACGATAGTGAAGTCTTAGCACTCGAGTTTCACATTTCTTAAGTCTTGGATCGTGCACATATTCGAAGCGTCCCTCAAACACATGCAGTCAACCAAACTTAGGGATAGTGAAATCGGACAAGCTACTTGCGAAAATTTCAAGGATTCAATCCAATTCCATATAAATCACCAGGATACTTCCAACAGAGTCAATCAAATCTGATTTCCATATCATTTCCATTTCAACCAAGTATTTGGACTACCGTTAAACACGATCAATCTGATACCGATTAGCGTCCATCCATTTGGGTCAACTTAGCATACGTTACCGTTCCCAAGTCTAACCCTAAATCTTGATGCCCCAGTTGTGATGCTTTATACAAGCAATATGGTAAAGTCGGTAGCACAGGCTCATTCACTCGGCACAGGGTCGTCTGCCTAATCACTAGGTCAGCTCACAAGGTCATAGGTACAGGTTCAAGCATATCGCGATTCATCGTACAAATTTGTCGCACGATGCTCGCCCCAATTCCTAGGGTTAAACCATTATTCATTCACAGGGGTATTCTACCCAAGCTCGTTTTACTCAGATTTCTAAATATCGAGCACAGATTTACCTACTTTCATTAACACGTTCGTTTTCATGGGGGACGAGTCCGTTCGATAAAATCCAAAATATATCCAAGTTGCAGGACAAGCCTAGTGGTTTGCATATTCTATCCCTCAATTGATAGAATCTTATCCATTCCAAGTCTAATCCACCAAGCCAAGATTCAATTTTAAACCTTAGATTATTTCTCCAAGTCGTTCAACTTGATTCACGTATTCGTCCTCAAGACCATCAAATATGATTTTATTCTAGGTTCAAGGCTAACTAATCTATTAAAATTTTCCCAATCACTTGCATTCCAAGTTCATCTTATCCTTTAACCCTTAATTTCCATCCAATCATAAATCCACCAAGTCAAATCCGTTTATGCAGTGATTGTAGTTCGTTCTTCCAAACTTCAAGCAAGATTTGTTATCGCTTATATCATTCCCAGAAACCTAACATTTTCTTTGCTTGTATCGATCCATGCTATCTTCAAATTATCGATACCAAATCAAATTTATATTCCGAAGCCCAATATTCACTCTCGGGTTAACTTGTTCGAGCGATAATTTATTCACGTACAATCCTTTGTTTAAATCCGAAACCGCTCACACGATTCTCTAATTCCCAACAAGTTTTCTTAACCAAGATATTAGTTTCCATTTCCGAGAGTTTCTATTCGATATAAGCCCTATCATTTATTCAAGTTATTCTCAATATCGTTTAGTCTGAATATCGCACGGGTTATGGATCCATTTGTACGTTTCTAAATGATCCATCCACCACTCGAAATCGAGTCATTTAATCAAGTTCTTAATCGGTGTCGCATTATCGTTAGCTTACTCACTAACTTCGTTCCATAATTTCTAGCACGATACTCAGGTTCGCCTGATAAAATCTAATCTCATTATATATTATGGATTGATAGTCATCCAAGCAACCATATTTGATTTTTGTCTTCCAACAAGAATCATCGTTCGAGCTATTTCCATAACCAAGCATGATTCACCTAAGCGATAAATCCGATAAAGTCTATCGATTTGCAGCTCTAAGTCTGACTTGTATCATTCCTGAACGATATCCAATCTCGTTTATAACTGGCTTGCACCAAAAGGTCTTGGTGCAAGATATTTTACACAACTTAGCTGAAAGGCTGAGTGCATAGCTAACCGTTCGGACAATATTCATTTTTGCACTAACCAGTTGGGTAAACATGTATAGGAATTTCGGGTTGCATATAATGCTCGAGTCTAGCACGAATCTAATCCCATAAGGACTAGCACAGGATGGCACAAAGGCCCTTGCAACACAATTTCATACAAGCAATCATATTTTTCAAATGCAACTCTTTGAAAGTATTTAGACTTATTGTTTGGAACATCCCATCGAGGCATTGAGAGAGTGTGTGCACATAACCCACGAACGGGCTTTCAAAATAGAGATATTAGAAACGAAGTTCAAAGGCGTATAAGCCAGGCTCTGATACCAATCTGTCACGCCCCGCTCCCGCCCGGGCCGCCGCTCCGCCCTGTCCTGCCCCGTACGGTCGGGATTTAACGAACCGGGCACGAATCACCGTGCCTCGGCACGCCGAACGCGTATGACCGCGCCCGTCCCGCGGGCGCGAGGGAGGAAAGGGAGCTAATCGAATGGCCCGAGTCGAGCTTTCGGGGGACATGATGCCGCACGGGCCTGGGGTTGCGCCCGTGCAAGGCCGTGGTTCGTTGGCTGGCGATAAGAGTTCTAAGCCACAGAGTCGCACAGATTGTTCGAGTGCAGCGGAATCATGAATGCATAGGCGATCGGTAACAGGTTCACTGAGTCGACAGTATAGCGGAAGCATGGAAACACAAGTTGGAGTAAAGCAAGCTCTTTTATTCATATTAAAACAAGTGTTACAGGCGGCGTATAGCCGAGATTACAAGTCGCTCGAGCTCTCTCTAAAACATAAAAGCGTGCCAAGTGGCTACATTTATAGATGATATACAGGAATGTTCAGGCGATGTTCAGGCGAGGCGATGTTCCAACATTATGTCTTGTATATGTGCTTCAGTTCCGGACGCAGCGTTCCAAGGCTCTGAGTTAAACTCCACGCCTTAGCACGCACGAGGGAGGCATCCGCACCGAACGAGGTTCTCCCGCACCCTGCAAGCAATCTGGTGGGTTATCAGTACATGAATGCACTGGTGGGGAGGCTACTCGCCCGCTCGTCAAATCCAAACACGTAGTACAGGTTTCGTGCACCAACTATTAAGTTGTCTTTCTAGTTGCCTTAGGATCAGTTTTATGCAAGATTTGAATAGCCTAATCCGTGTGGCAGTGCGCCGTGCGACATGAGAGAAAATACGGCGAGACTTACCAACTTACCATTTTTCCTTCCCTGTCCAAGGCAAACCAAGTTAATTCAAGTAGAAACATGTATAAGCATTCAGGGCAAAACATATGCAAACACAAGCGTTTCAGTGCGAGATCCCGTTCTGGGCGTACGGGTTACAGGAAATATCAGACGTGTTGCATACTATGATCAAGTGCTCTTTATGCAGGAGTGTTGTTATAACAAGATCGTTCAGGTGTTCAGTTATTCTCGATGCGATGCAGTAACTCGCACGCGGGTAGCCGCTAAGCGAGGATGACTTATCTATATGAACATGAGGTCACTGGCACGGCGCCATATTGGACGGTCTAGTCTCAGTACGGAATGTCTTACGACGCATAGAGCAGGACGTCCCAGGGCATTCCGTCCTATAGCAGGCGACTATCAAGAGTTCCGTCCGAATCAGATCGGTGCCAGTGCCCCAGCGACCGTCTGCGGAACTAAAACCTTGTTTCCAAGTTGTCCTGTGACCATGCAAGTCTCTAATCTTCAGGGTCAGGTCAGGTACAGGAACAAGTTCAGGGCAGGATATATACATATTGAACAAGCATCATGGAACAAGTTCAAGTCAGGATATATATATATATGTAACTTGTTGAGGCAGGGTCAGGATTACTCTAAATATTGAGTATCGGCTCCACGAGCCATTTGATTCAGTACAGGACAGTATTGCTCAACGAGCAGGGATTCTTGGATAACAGGATTGGCACAAGTTCCCTGGTTCGGGAATTGCCTTAGCGACCTAACGGTCCCAGGTATATTTAGGTTTATTCATGCACGGAATGACTATCAGGTAGTCTTCCGAGGAGAACCTAAATGAATCATGACAAGCAGAGTGTTTCACTGTCGGGGCATAGTTATGCAGCAAACATTGAAACTAGGCAATACATAAAAGCAGGCAAGCATGCACTTGTATAACTTAAGCATTCAAGTTCGCTCGGGCCCGAAGGTAAGCCGAGCGAAACCGTACGGGGCCTTTCCGAGCGAAGTTATCGAGGGAGTGCAGTGTTAGGTAGTGAACAGTGCACTACTGAATATATATTTGTGTCACTCTACTCGAGGCATAGCGGGTCCAGTTGCACGAGGCAAAGGTAACATGCGAGGGTCTGAACATATAAGCAATATTTAATTTCCATATTCTAGCGACAAGCAGTACAAGTTAGGATTATTTCCTTAGCTAGGTGCGTTGGATTCTTATTAGCATGCAGGGGGTGATTCACCTAGCGACTAGCATGTATCCTTCCATATTTTATGTGTGCTGGCTAAGCAAAGACAAGTTCACCGTAGCCACCCACCTTAGCGATGATCCGTCTCGGTCGAGTGATACTGCGAGCGAGCCTCTGAAAGCCTAAGCCGAACTCCTGTAGGGACCAAGTCTGGATATCCTTGCCTCAAACGAGTTGCCTCGCTGAGGGAGGCAGGTCGGGACGTTTGCACTTTGCCGTTTGAATCGGCAGTCCGCTTGAGCGGAACGGATATTACAACCGCCCTGTAATCTGAGGGAACTCCGAAGATTTTAAGGCCGTCTGGCTTATATCCGGAGGTTCATATCCAACCTCTCGGAAAGATGTCAGCCCTTTTCATATCTCATGAAGAAAGGTGTATCCTTCGTATGGGACGAAACCTGCCAACAAGCGTTCGGAGATATCAAGCGCTATCCCACCAGTCCGCCAGTTCTGGTATCTCCCGTCATGGGAAGACCATTCTTGCTGTACGTTCGAGCAATGGATCATTCGCTAGGAGCTCTTCTCGCATAGAAGAACGATATGGGTCATGAACAGGCTATCTACTACCTTAGTAGGATGATGGTCGGAGTCGAACACCGGTACAACCCAGTGGAGAAAGAATGCTTGGCTCTGATGTTCGCTATCCAGAATACGCGGCACTATGTCGCCGGCCAGACTATTCATATCATCTCCAGGATCAACCCTCTTCGAGTACTGATGAGAAAGCCAAGTGCTCTTAATTCCCGACTCGCGACTTGGGCGATGCTGTTAACACCATATGACATGGTATACGTCCCGCAGAAGTCCATCCAAGGCCAAGCGCTGGCTGACTTCCTAGCTGCTCATCCGATCCCGGAGGCCTCCAAATTATACGAGAACATTTCCGACGAAGTTGCAGAATGTAATTCTGCAATGGAAAGTGACGCATGGTAACTGATCTTCGACGGCGCCTCCAGGACTGGTCCCAGGGAAACGTGGTTTCAGGGGTAGGAATCATCCTGGTCACTCCTGATAAACTCGTCATCTACCGAGCATATTCTTTTAGCGAGCCATGTGTCACGACCCAATTCCGTAGAATCGTTTGAGGCATCCCCCGAATCGTGACCGCCGTACGGGCCTGGAGTTGCGCCTGCACAAGGCTTTAATGATTTGCATAGAAAGCATATATTCAGAGTACGCAGATAAATTGAAACATAGATTTGAAACATGGAAAAGATCTCTTTATTGATAATGAACATCTATTACAAACTCCTGAACGAGTCAGCTAATATGCCGAACGGCTTACAAAAGAGATGACTCAAAATGAGATAGTAGTCCTGTACATTATATCCCTTTACTAAACTTCAAAAGATATAGACCTCCAGGCTGGAGGATAGCTTTGCCACGGAGCGGAATTTGTGTATGAAGAGTTGCAACTTCGGACTTCAAAAGGCTTCAAGGGCGCGGTGAAGATGCGCCAACAGCTGGACTGGATAGGGAAGACGACTTTGGCTCATCGCTCGGTTCGCCTTGGTACGGAGAACCTGTTTCAACGAGGGTCAGCATATCAAAACATGCTGGTGAAGGCGAGCTAGCCTGACTATACCAATCAACACGTTGTTTTAAATGAAGTATGCATATTTTTGGGTTTCTATCTTGCCTTAGTTTATTTACAAGTAAGCAGCATATAGAATTTTACTGAAATGAACGTGCCACCGTTCGGTGGATTTTACCTGACCGTCTGAATTACCTGCACAATACTTACTATGCCTTCCCTGCCATGAAGACACAAGTTAGTTTGCAACAGGTTTAAATATACACGATGATCACTGGCATGATTGCCATAGTGGACTAGTTCGAGACAAGGATAGCATGCAACGATAGTACACGAGGCGCTGCAAGCCATCTTGTCCCGTACACGATGACTATTACACGAGTTCCGCCCGGATCGGATCGGTGCCAGTGCCCCAGCGACCGTCTACAGAACTATACCTTGTGCACAAGTTGTCCATGATCGAACACAATTAACAAGTTAACAATTCATGCAGTTGAGGCAACACGAGTGCAAGAACAGGAGTGCACGACAAGTAGTAATGCATGATTTATTTAGCATAGCCTCCCTGAATAATTATGCACAATACAAGGTGTGTGTCATACTTAGCATAATTCATAGAACATTTGCACGAACAAGCATACGATAAGGCAATAGTTCACAGGTTTGATTGACAAGCATAATAACCAAGTCTATTGTCTTTTATCTTGGTTTCTTTTATTATTATTTGGTATCGTTTGATCGGGGCAAAGAAGAATGCAAGATTTTAGGGTATGAAGCTTGGAAGCAGGGCTAGCTAATCAGGTTGGTAGCCACTCACTTAGATTTTAGAAGGGAGAAGGAAAGAGACGCTTCACGACTCCGCTCGCAACCCGCCTACTGCTCGTTCACCTGCACACGAACAGCTCGATTAATACTTGTTCCTCTCTTTCCAATCTCGGAATAGAAGTGCAAGTCAATGAACGAAAAGAATGAAAACCATCGAAATCGTTCAAGGAAAACAAGCAAATCCTAAATCCAACTCAAAGCACGAAAGCAACAAGCGACATCGAAAACCGAGGCAATAAAAGATAGCAGCGGAGAGGTCCCTCCTGACTCTGCCGCTAAGCCGATCCTTGGGGCGCGGTCCACTGAATATGGGAATCGATTCCGAAGAAACAAATTCATAACGAGGACGAGTTCTTAATTCAATCTATCCCGATCGAACAATACCGTCTTATGTTTCTTAGCCGCGCTCTCCGCACCGGGAGAACGGGGCGATACATCCTACCCAACTAATTGGAAGTTTCGTCCCAAAACTTAAGAATAGGACCTACCATTAGGGAGCATTTCGTTGGGGACGACGATCAGGAAGGTTCGGACAGGAATTAATGGCATGGCCTGATTGTCCACACGCTAGGCATAACCCAAGTCTCAAGCGACAATTGTTGGCAGTGTGCCCACGCTTTTTACAAAAATTATACGATGGCCCTGGGTTCCCTCTTTGGTGCCCTCCATTGTTAGGGCACTTTGCAGCAGTATTTTCTCTGTCGTTGCTTTGTCGTTTGTGATTGTAGGTATGCACAGCGCCGGCAGAAACATGAGGATAGTGTGGTTCAAGCGATAAGACGTGATTCATGACTTCACGCATTGTACGATACTGATGAACGGCTACGTACGAATGGATGACAGGGCGTAGTCCACCTTCAAACCTTCTAGCTCGACTCGCTACATCAGGTAAATAGGCCCTAGCAAATTTGGAGAGTCTTTTGAATTCGGCGGAGTACTCCTTAACTGTCATGCTGCCTTGCCGCAGCTGCACGAACTCGTTTTCCATTTGACGTTGTACTGGAGGGGGTACAAACTTCTCTTCGAACGCGGCACGAAAAGTCGTCCACGAGATCGCCTCCTCTCCGTGATCAAATTGGAGAGATCGTCGATGCACGTCCCACCAATCGTGCGCGTTGAGGTGGAGCTGTAGTTGCGCGCAGGCGACGCGCTTCTCTTCGGGGACCTCTAGCAGAGCGAAGTGATCTTCAAGTTCGGCCAACCAATCTAGAGCAACGACTGGGTCCTCATTCCCGTTTAATGGGGTATTGCAGACTTTCTTGAAGTGGCCAAAGTCGAAGGCAGTCACGTCCCTCATCCTTGGAATTTGTGGCATCTCTGATTCAAGCGCGGGCTGTTCCACCGGAGTCGTTGCTGTTGCAGCAGAATGGTTGGAAGCCAATGTCTGAACGATCTTTTGCAGGGCATCTACCTGCTTCTGTTGGACTGAGAATCGTGCTTCTACATTGTCTTGAAACTTGAGCTGACTCTCTTCCGCTCGCTTCTCGGCCCGTTCATAGCGAGCCTCGTCCCTTTGTTGGTTTTCCTCCAACATCCGCAACATTTGCTGGATGGGATCGATGCTTGGCGTGGCTCGCTGGCTCCTTGAACTTCCCGAAGTGCCCGAACTACTTTCTTGGCCTTGCGTTTCGTCCGGTGTTTGCGCTGCAGATTGCGCTGGAGCCATTCCTCCAAAAGAAGGTAAATTACGTTAGGATCATAATGTATTATGGACTTATTGCATGAACGTATCTTATTTTGGCCTAGCGAGTTTAAGAGTTCGCACAAGAATTTGATCGTTAAAGGAACTTTTCCAGTACGAAGTCTAAGAAACTTTGAATCTGTGCTCTGATACCACTATGTCACGACCCGATTTCGTAGAATCGTTTGAGGCGTCCCCCGAATCGTGACCGTCGTGCGGGCCTAGAGTTGCGCCCGCACAAGGCTTTAATGATTTGCATAGCAAGCACATATTCAGAGTACGCAGATAAATTGAAATACAGATTTGAAACATAGAAAAGATCTCTTTGTTGATAATGAACATCTATTACAAACTCCTGAACGAGTCAGCTAATATGCCGAACGGCTTACAAAAAAGATAACTCAAAATGAGATAGCAGTCCTGTACATTATATTCCTTTATTAAACTTCAAAAGATATAGACCTCCAGGCTGGAGGATAGCTTTGCCACGGAGCTGCATTTGTGTATGAAGAGTTGCAACTTCAGACTTCAAAAGGCTTCAAGGGCGCGGTGAAGATGCGCCAACAGCTGGACTGGATCAGGAAGACGACTTTGGCTCCTCGCTCGGTTCACCTTGGTGCGAAGAACCTGTTTTAACGAGGGTCAGCATATCGAAACATGCTGGTGAAGACGAGCTAGCCTGACTATACCAATCAATACGTCGTTTTAAATGAAGCTTGCATATTTGTGGGTTTCTATCTTGCCTTAGTTCATTTACAAGTAAGCAGCATATAGAATTTTACTAAAATGAACGTGCCACCGTTCGGTGGATTTTACCTGACCGTCTGAATTACCTGCACAATACTTACCATGCCTTCCCTGCCACAAAGACATAAGTTAGTTTGCAACAGGTTTAAATATACACGATGATCACTGGCATGATTGCCATAGTGGACTAGTCCGAGACAAGGATAGCATGCAATGATAGTACACTAGGCGCTGCAAGCCATCTTGTCCCGTACACGATGACTATTACACGAGTTCCGCCCGGATCGGATTGGTGTCAGTGCCCCAGCGACCGTCCGCAGAACTATACCTTGTGCACAAGTTGTCCATGATC
Source organism: Iris macrosiphon (assembly GCA_036927795.1). NCBI lineage: Eukaryota > Viridiplantae > Streptophyta > Magnoliopsida > Asparagales > Iridaceae > Iris > Iris macrosiphon. The sequence continues at coordinate 114,415,475 of JAYESA010000018.1, forward strand.
GAACACGATTAACAAGTTAACAATTCATGCAGTTGAGGCAATACGAGTGCAAGAACACGAGTGCACGACAAGTAGTAATGCATGATTTATTTAGCATAGCCTCCCTGAACAATTATGCACAATACAAGGTGTGTGTCATACTTAGCATAATTCATAGAACATTTGCACGAACAAGCATACGATAAGGTAACAGTTCACAGGTTTGATTGACAAGCATAATAACCAAGTCTATTGTCTTTTATCTTGGTTTCTTTTATTATTATTTGGTATCATTTGATCGGGGCAAAGAAGAATGCAAGATTTTAGGGTGTGAAGCTTGGAAGCAGGACTAGCTAATCGGGTTGGTAGCCACTCACTTAGATTTTGGAAGGGAGAAGGAAAGAGACGCTTCACGACTCCGCTCGCAAGCCGCCTACTGCTCGTTCACCTGCACACGAACAGCTCGATTAATAATTCTTCCTCTCTTTCCAATCTTGGAATAGAAGTGCAAGTCAATGAACGAAAATAATAAAAACCATCAAAACCGTTCAAGGAAAATAAGCAAATCCTAAAACCAACTCAAAGCACGAAAGCAACAAGCGACATCGAAAACCGAGGCAATAAAAGATAGCAGCGGAGAGGTCCCTCCTGACTCTGCCGCTAAGCCGATCCTTGGGGCGCGGTCCACTGAATATGGGAATCGATTCCGAAGAAATAAATCCATAACGAGGACGAGTTCTTAATTCAATCTATCCTGATCGAACGATACCGTCTTGTGTTTCTTAGCCGCGCTCTCCGCACCGGGAGAACGGGGCGCTACACCATGCTCCAACAATGTGGCAGAGTACAACGCTCTGCTAATCGGGCTCCAAGTCGCCAAAGAGCTGGGGGTCGTCTCCCTGGAAGCTTTCGTTGATTCTTTGCTTATCGTCAATCAAGTCAGAGGAATATATGAAGTCCGAAATCCAAACCTCATCCCCTATCACCAAGCAACGGTCGAGATAGCCATGACATTTAAAGGGTTCTTCCTAGAGCATGTACCTCGATCTCATAATCTGGAAGCTGATGCCCTAGCCAGTCTAGCTGCGGATTTAGCCACTCCTATAAGAAGGCAGGATTCGGTAATCCTTCTTAACAGAGATTTATTCTGTGTGAAGAACAACTTTCACATAGAATGCAGCTACGCTGCGAACACAGATCCCCCTAGAAGAGACTGGAGAAGTCCCTTCTTAGATTTCGTCGCATACGGAATCTTGCCGGAGGACCCCAAAGAAGCAGTATCCGTCAAAAGACGATCATTACGTTTCTACTTCGATGCATCTTCACAATGCCTATATCGCTGGACCTACGACGGACTACTATTATGATGTCTCTCTAACGACAAAGTACGGCAGATTATCCGGGAAGCTCACGACGGCGTATGCGGAGCACACCAGCTCGGTCCTAAGCTACAGGATCGTATCAGGAGAATGGGCTATTACTGGCCCACTATGATCACGGACGCGATCAACTATGCAAGACAATGCAGGGCCTGTCAGGTTCATGCAGACTTCATACACCAACCGTCTGAATATCTATATCCTACGGTTGCGTCCTGGCCTTTCGAAGCATGGGGTATGGATATCATTGGTCCTATTCACCCGTCTTCTTCCAGAGTTCACCAGTTCATACTGGCCATCACGGATTACTTCTCCAAATGGGCAGAGGCGATCCCTCTTGCTGAGGTGAAGGCATCTAATATAATCAGCTTCGTCAAGCATCACGTCATTTATCTCTTTGGGATTCCCCGAAGGATAATCCATGATAATGGACCTCAGTTCATCAGCCAAGCATTTTATCGATTTTGCGATAAAAATCGGATACATAATATTGACTCTACGGCATATTATCCAGCTGCTAATGGTTTGGCGGAAGCTTTCAACAAAACCATTATCAAACTCTTGAAGAAGTTTGTCTCTTCAAACAAAAGAGATTGGGATGAGAAGCCGGGTGAATGTCTCTGGGCGTACCGCACAACGGTACGAACACGAACAGGTTGTACCCCATTTTTACTGGTCTACGGGAGCGAAGCAGTTCTCCCCATTGAAATCCAGATCCCGTCACTCAGGATAGCCGTGACTAATGAGCTGACTCAAGAAAAGAATGACCTGTTAAGGCTTCAAGAGCTAGAGGGATTAGACAAGAAATGCCTCCAAGCTCAACAGCGCATCGCGCTCTACCAAGCACACATTTTCAGAGCTTGCAATCATAAAATAAAGGAAAGAGTGTTCAAAGTCGACGAGCTAGTTTTAGCCGTAAGAAGGCCGATAATTCTTACTCACAGGAGTAAAGGGAAATTTCAGCCCAAGTGGGAAGGCCCTTATGTGATCGAGACAACATTCTCGAACGGCGCTTACAGGTTAGCCCAACCTAATGGAGACCTGTTCATGACTCCTATCAACGGTAAATTTCTGAAGAGGTACTATGCTTAAACCTCCTCTACTCCAGTGGAATATAGCGAGAATCTCAATTTTGACAAAACTACTTCCAAAACGAAACTAGTTAGGTCATATTCTATCATGTCCGTATGACCTCTGAATAGGTATGTCCTGCTAGAAGTTTATCGAGAGTCTATCACGTCCATACTACCTCTGATATCACTCTCGCCCAAACCTGTCATTTACATTCCAAAATGATGGGTCCAGAAAGTCAGAAAAGATTCGCTTTATTTATTCCCATAAAGAGCAGAATTACATTGGGGAAGCAAAAAGAAGAAAGGGTACATCATTGTGGGGGAGCGTTCAGATCGCGAATCAGCTTTGCCAGTGCAGCTACCCTCTCGTCCCTGTAAACCAAGGCATCAGCGCGGGCCTGTTCCAGCCGTGCCTCGGGATTGTTCATAAAAGACAGTTCGGCCCTTGCCCGAAGGGAGCCAGCTCGGGCAGCTTCTGCACGCTCCAGATCCCGTCGTGCTGTGCTCAGTCGACCAGTCGCTACATCTAGACCTGCCAACGCCTGGGAAGCCCACTCCTCTGCCAGAGCGAGTTTTTCCTTCAACTTCTAGTTACTACGCCTTTGGGATAGGAAATGTCACGTACGACAGATCCTCCAGATAGTTCGAGTGCAGCATCCCGGCAGCGGAACCCATTACCTCGGCCAGTGGAGACACATGCAAGTTAACTGCAAAAGTGCAAGGAAAACACGTCATTACAAATCTTGCAACATAAAGACCAAGAAACGACAGTCTGTGCTTTACGCCAAGATTGTACAAAATTTGGTCATTTTACACCGGAAGTCACATCCTGAAGCGTAATTGGCGGTATACTGTCCGTGCTTTACGCCAGACTGCCAAAATTCTAGTTACTACGCCGGAGGTCCCATCCACAAGCGTAAAACTAAAATTTTATAGTATACACCAAGTTTTCGGCAGTCAGAGCTTTTACGCTCAAAACTGCGAAAACATAGAGCTTTTACGCTGGCACATTAGAAATGTGGGCGTAAAAGATGAAAATGTCTCCGTGCGTCATCTTCTTCAAAGAGGCTATCAGCACAGAAGACGACCTAGCGCGGTCACGTTCAACATGTGCGAAGGATTCTTCGTTGTTCTTTGTCATCCCAAAGGCTATACCTCTAAGGCCGGGTGCGCTACTCGTCGGCAGGATGCTTCGCTCAGAATAAAGTTCACCTTGCCCGACCGAAGACTCTCTCGCCGGGGCAGAAGAACGAGAAGAAGAGCCTGTGCTCTTTCCCTTAGTAGAGGGGGTTTGTTTCGGCACCATTTCTGAAAACTCGGAGTGCTCGGAGAAAGAACGAGGGAAAAAACTCAAACAATCGAAGGCTCTCTTTCGCAGAAGACGGATAAAAAGTTTTTCTCTCAAAAGTTTGGGATATATATAGAGTTTGGGTCGACTCCTCGAACCCTCGGACGGGCTCCTCGAAATCCCAACCAAATCTCACAAATTAAATATTTGGTTATGATTGGGTACTACGTCAGCCCACTACTCTCGAAAGACGGACAGTCAGCAAATTCGAAGAGTTTTTCGTGCAAAAGCAGGTCAGCGGTTCCTATGCTAAGGAGCTTTCTACGCTCGACAGCAACAGATCTACAGTTTTACGCTCGCAAGCTATAAGTCTATGGTTTTATGCCCGGATGCCTTTGTGCTCGATAGCTTTTATGCTCGAGAGGCTACAAACCTATGACTTTATGCTCAGCAGATTCCAAATCAATGATCTCACGCTCGGTGGAGTTTAGTTTACGCTCGGAGGCAACATATCCGCAACCTTACGCTCGGAAGATTTTTTTTATTCACAGGCTATAAATCTACAATTCTACGCTAAGGAGCTTTCTATGCTCGACAGCAACAGATCTACGATTTTACGCTCGCAAGCTATCAGTCTATGGTTTTATGCCCGGATGCCTTTGTGCTCAGTAGCTTTTACGCTCGAGAGGCTACAAACCTATAACTTCAGCTCAGCAGCTACAAATCTACGATCTCACGCTCGATGGCTTTCTACGCTCAATAGACTACGAACTCAGGATTTTCAGCTCATCTACACTACGGATCTCTGACTTTCCGCATATCCGAACAGTTCTCAAGACGGTCAATTACAGGAGTTCACACAGAAGATACTCCTTCTTGACCTCAAGATATCCCAAGTACCCGAAACATACAGAGTTCAAATATTGAGAAATTACTCTTCTCGGGTCTAATAGAGGTTCATCCAGGCTCCAGTCTGAATATCTCGTCTATCAAGATGGCAAACTCAGCTCGACAGCCATTCCTCGACCCTGTTCCAAGGGATTTTTTGAGAAGTCATTCTTGAAGACGAAGTCTGAACAAAAATTTTGTTCATCAGAAGTAAAAACTCTAGGCGGTTCCTCAGTCTTAGCAGCAGAACAGTTCTTCTAAATGTTCAAAATGCTCAACAGCGTTCTATGGACTATTCGCTATGCATAAAGGACAGGACCTAGCACTCTTTCTATACAGAGTCGGCATAAAGAATCAGACGTGTCGAAGCAACTCATATTCAGACTTCACAACAACGTATGGCAAAACGATCATATGCGGAGAAGAAAGACGATTTTATTAAAGATTAAAGTCATGATTATATATGAGGGAAATCCAATCTACAAGGATTTTTCTTCATTTTCATGATTACATCTGAGGAAAACTCCGTCGACAAAAGGGCTTCCTCATCATCGTCTGAAGATCGCACCGAGAAGCTGTTTTGACAGGTTCTCACGTTGGTGACGGTCTTCCTCTTCTTCCAAGAAGATGATCAGTGGCAAGAGGATACAAAACTGGGCATATAACCCATCCTCCAACAGAAGGAAAGCAGGGTAATTCTGCTTTCCTACAGACCGCCGCCACTCTAGCCGGTCTGTCTGCCTCTCGTCACTGGAGGTAACGGGAGAAGGTGCCACTTGCAAGCAGCGTGGTGAAATATGGTCTAATACGACCCTTCCCTTCTCCTGAAAGAACAGCCATATAAAGTTGCTGATTATCCCGAGCAAGGGAGGCTAAGATATCCTTCCACGATCCATCGTTGCAGTGGACACTTGCTCGAAGATGCCATCTTTTTCGGCTCATTACACGCTGGAAGAACATTATCTCCTTCTTCCTCAGATCGACCCGACGAACTCAGGCGATCATCTTTGCGTGGTGATGGAAATGTGAAGAGAATGGGTTAACTCCCCCAGCCTTTTTATAGGCGAAAGAGGTCACACCGGTCCCCAATAAATCTGCCATAAAGTCAGCATCGACCGTTTTAACGCTCCATTCAGAAATGTTTCGAGTTACGAGGAGCGGTTCATGCTTCATTCAAAGCGTTCCAAATTCTGAGGAATTTGAAAGCTTTGAAGAGGGTCTTGTAGAAGCATGAAAAATACGCCGGATGGCTATACGCAGCATACTGGTGCAGAGCAGCGTAAGCAGAGGCCTTCAAAGCCATCAAGCGTGTAACAGAGCTTTTTTCGCTAAACACAGTGTGAAATATTAAAAGCTCAAAAGGCCATCCGCGTAAGGCAGTACGTCCAAACCACTTCAGCGTAAACGGGGTGCTTCATCGCCTCCAGGGCGTAAAACTCATCCTCTTTCAGATGCAGCATTGAGGTGTACAAGAGACGCTTTATATTCTCCGAAGTGAACCTGTCAGACCCTGCAATGAAGATCCTGCAATGAACCTGACGTCTGGACTTCTGACAAAGGGATACGGCTCGACTACCCAAACGACGGCTAAAATGATGGCAAAGCACTGCGATCCAGGCTGTTATTTACCGCCATCCCCTTTGCGTAAACTGCTTTTACAAAGCACGAAGGGATACGCTGCCTTGTTTTACACAGGCAGACACGAGCTGTTTACGTTCTGTAGTAGACAAACTGCCTGCCACATCAAAAGCTGCACTCCGTACGGGATTCGAGGCACGTCTCTGCGTCCAATGTACAGAGCGATGACAGTTGCTCGAGGCACGTCTCTACGTCTAATGCACAGAGTGGTAACAGTTTCTCAAGGCATGTCTCTGCGACTGATGCGCAGAAGGGGTTGCAGACCTTCAAAAATATGCCTCCACATTTAATGCGCAGGATGGTGGCAAATCTCGGCATTTAATGTAAGAGATTTGATTATATCTTCAAAAGCAGTAATTCTGGCTAAAACGTCCACATCAGCACTCTGGCACGGTACGCAGCGGCTTCTACGCCCATCCAGCTCATGTGCTCACTCGGCCTCTATGACCGCTCGGCTTCAACGCCCATTCGGCTTCTACGCCCACTCGGCCTCTATGACCGCTCGGCTTCAACGCCCATTCGGCTTCTACGCCTACTCGGCTTCAACGCCCATTCGGCTTCTACGCCTACTCGGCCTCTATGACCACTCGGCTTCTATGCCTGCTCGGCCTCTATGACCACTCGGCTTCTACGCCTGCTCGGCCTCTATGACCACTCGGCTTCTACGTCGATTCGGCTTCTATGCCGGTTTGATAACTATTTGGCTTCTATGCCATAGTGACAGACATTTGGCTTCTATGCCAACCTCTTCTACATAATGGATACCTACCTACGTGGCTTCTACGCCGTGATCTTCATAGCGATTATACGCATTTTGTCCCTTAGTTGGACCCGCGTCACACGCTCATTCAAAGGATCATCTATATGCAAGCATTGGTTACTTTAACCGTTGTGTAAAAGGGTGCTGTACTTTCCACTCCTCGGTTTCTACACCGACGGAGTGGTCACTGTCACTAAAACTCTATAAATAGAGACCTCTATCAATGAGGAAGGAGGAGGAGAAAATTTGGTCAAGAAACCAATATCAGATACAAGGTCGACAAATTGGAAGATCGAACCAGAGGTCAAGGGAGAGAGAAAGAGAGAGAGAGAGAGAGAGAGAGAGAGAGAAGAATCCGGAGCTCAGGCAAAGAGTAGGGATCGACGACTTTGGCATCGTGCATCCACCCTCTTCTGCAACCTTCGAAGCTGCTTCCTGTCTTCTACGGCACTTCTTCAAACATCGTGTAGTCCAAGGGCTAAAGTGATCGACTGCAGATCAGACACCTATAGCAATATTTATCCAGATTAAATAAATTGTACTCCCATATCCTCGTATAGGATCAAATTGTACAAGTTTGTTTGTAAACCAAAGAAGGTGGGTCTCGTATAAACCCTATCCTGAATACATTTTCATTCTTTCGTTTAATACCACAAACAGCTGTTGCAACTACTTCCAAAAGATAAATTGTCCCTCAAGCTCCCCTGTACATCCAATAGAGCACACAACACACTCTCGACTAAACAGATACCCCCCTAAATACAACTGATATACAACTACACTTATATCCACACACCTCATAAACACTTATTTATCTAGGACTGAACATAAGAATACTCACAGTTCACTTACTATCTTAAATACTACCCACAACCAAACGCAAATCACTCCAGGTACCCGAGCCCCATCTCACACTGATACAATACTCCATACATGAGCCATCACCTCCCAGTCCACCATTCCTATACACTCACACACATGCACAGTGTTATTATACCAAACACTAAGCATGCATAGCTAGAATACCATGATACACATCTAATTGATGTGTCCAAAACACCAATTCTCCATATAGAATACTTTTATATACCAAATATAAATACTAATAACTATTATACCTAATTACAATAGAAATTATAGAGAATTGTTCAAAAATACATAAAATGGCCTCTGTATCACACTATATCACGATACGGCCTACTCGTATCCAATTATGGATATGTACTAAATTCCACAACCCCAATCTAAGTCTAATTAGATTTAATTGGTCTCATGACACACAATTGGTGTGTCAATCTCGTAATTCCCTCAAAAATCATACAAAAAGATATGAAGAGGACACAATATACTACCAAATAGCCTAAAAATTATTCCTAAAGGTAGTCCTATGCCATGGGATAATTCCTAATGGTCAAATGCATGATTTGGGAGCTACAATGAGAATAAATTCAGAAATTACCAATTGGGAGATAGATTTCTAATAAAAACCCCAAGTGGACACGATCTGGACACGAGCTCTTCACCAATGCTCTTCCTCCTTGTGCTACTTGCTTCTCCAAGCTCCAAGTCTCTACGAGGGATAAAAATAAGAAGGAATGAAAGTGAATTAAGAAAGAAATTGCTAGAGGAAAAGTGGAAAATTTGGGGATCTAGATTTTTGGATCAAAATGAAATACAAATAAAGGAGGAGAGAGAATGGAGAGACCTATAAGTGGTCGGCCCTCCCCTTCTACCTCTCCAAGCAATGTACAATGTCAATGTTGCCCTCTCTCTCGCCATCTAATTATGAAGAGGATTATGGAAGGGCTATTTGGGAAGTCTCTAAACTAATGCTAATTAGTTCTAATCCTGCTAATTAACTATGGAAATGGATCTAACTTGGGCCTAGTCCAATGTTGACTCAATCATTGTCATAAAAAGTCTAATTGGGTTCACAAATATCAAGTTTAATTATTAGGCTAGTCCACTAATTAATGAATAATAGCACATCCACAAATATTAATTACTAGCACGATAGAAATAATTATTAATCACAAAAAAATAATTACATGCAAATTTCCAAAAATACCCTCATCTAGAAATATGGTAGTGACACGCCATCTTGTTTGCGAGAAAAACTTTATACGAAACTTTTGTGTTACAAACTGTTGAAAAGAAAGAAAAAAAGTACAAAAATATCCTAAACAGGAATCTATGTACAATTGGTTCTAGGAAGTATAGTTGTATAGATCTGATCTGCGGACGATCACTTTACTCCTTGGACCACTCAACGATGAATAAATGCACACTACGACGGAGAAATGCACACGAAGACGAAGAAATATAGGGAATGCTTCGAACAACTTGGAGAGTTGAACAATAAGAAAGCTCTGGCACATCGACGTGAGAAGCTTCTATTTATCTCGCTCTGCTCTTAAATTTCAAAGACTTAAAAATTCTAGCCCCTTTTTTCTCTGTTTTTCTCTGTGTTTGCTCCTCTCTGTCTATCTCCTCCAGGTAGTCGTTGCCTGCATTTCTATTCATAGATTTTAGGAGCGATTATGAGAATGTGCGTGCACTATGGACAGTCAATATTGTTTTACCATTATGCGTGCACTTTTGGTGGATTAACACCCCATATTTTGCATGAGTGGGTGTACAAATTGTTGCCTACTTGACACGTAGCTTCCTATACGAGGAAAGCATAGGTTATGGGGGACAATTATTTGTACACCTTTTATGAGAAGTACGACATATAAGACACATATTTATAACTGCTCATTGTCGGTTAGGATAGTATGCGCACTTTTAAAGTCATCTAGAGATTGGTGCATTTTTAGCAAGATTAGCACTATGGAGCATTTTTTAGGGAGTTGGCACAGCAGCACACTTTTGAAAAAATGGCACTACGACATACTTTTGAAGAAATTGGCACTGCGGTAGACTTTTGAAGAGAATGGCACTACGACGCTCTTTTGAAGAAATTGGTACTGCGGCGCACTTTTGAAGAGAATGGTACTACGGTACACTTTTGAAGAGAATGACACTACGGCACACTTTTAAAGAGATTGGCACTGCGACACACTTTTGAAGGAATTGGCATTGTGGTTGGGTCGCTAAACGATAACCTAGGTCTGTGTGCCATAGCTCCGTTGTAATGATGACCTCTGACTCTTCAATTTTTGCCTCTGTCAGCTATCAGTCTGTTGCATTAAATATTAAGAGAGAGAAGATCGTTTATGTGCCATCTTTCATAACATTAAGAAAATATGCCACTTTTCTACTCTCTGAATAATGCGCCATTATTTAAAATTAATGAAAAGTGTGCCAAAATAAGAGAATGTGCATCTTTCTTCTGGAACAAGTGGAAAGTGCTCCATTCTTCTATTTGTAGGGTTTATTTATACAAAAAAATAGCGCCATCTATCTGATGTGCACTTTTTATGCTTCTACACTGATTACCATATATTATATTATTGTTTTACTTTTGGCATGTTGTTTCTTGTACCTTGCTATGTTCCCTGAGGACCTGGATCCAGATTTTGTCCTCAGGTTATTTCTAAGCTTCATTAGTGGAGTATTTTGGTGGATGATTCTTTCTCCAGGAGTCAGGTATGTGTAGCTGATATGTTTATCAAGTTCTTCCGTATTTAGATTTATTTTTTGTTACTTATTTATGCTGTTATAGCCTAGTTTATAGACTCATATTTCTTTCTCGAATCTATTCGAGTTTGTGTGTTACTAGGCGATCGACTTTAGCACATGTAGTTCATTCTTGTAATTTTGTGTCCTTGTGTATTGAGACATAGCTATAGTTTATTATATTATTTAGATAGTACAACTTATACATATTTGAGTCGGGTTGTAGTCCACTTGATACGTAGCTGGCATATTTACGTATTTTTAGTCCTACATATTTTAGGACTGGGGCATAATATATTTTGGTAGTGGCCATGCATGTCTTCATTAAATTATTTTGGTTATGTTACTGTATCGAACGTGCCTGTGTTAGGATTTTTATGTTAGGATCTCAATCCATAATTGCTTGAAACCTTCTTTTGATTTATAATATCGCCTTTGAACCTCGAAATTCATATTCGATGATACTCTTCTTGAACTTCCTATCATTGATTCTCGTTATTTCCTATTTCGGAAGAACGAACACACTCGTGCTTGACTTTTAGTTTAATATTTATTATAGGATATAAGTAGGGTTGGTTAAATAATTTATATGAAGGGTTATATAGTTAAAAATGGGTAAGATAAATGCCTAGGTAGACTACTAAAACGAGATGATAGCTTTAAGTTATATATAAGGATTAGCCTTGGTAGAGAACTTTTTTTTATCAATAGATATTAGAACTCCCACTAATTTTAGTGTTGGACTAGAAGCTTTATCCATTCATAAAGATTGGTCAGGATAGATATGAAAATACCCATAATGACTGAGACGACTATGGTTACTATTTGAGAGAATACCATTTGAACCCTAGAATTAGTTATAGCTCCATACACTAATAGGAGCAACTTTAAGGAAGGCCGAGGAGTTAGCGCTTGGGATCCTCATTAGGAATAGAATAGTTCGATAAGCCTTGTGTTAAGATAAGACATAATATCGTACAAAAAATCTTATCATCTGGTGTTATAGGGTAGTAGCCTAATCGAGAGGATTCTTATAAGAAAAATAGGTATTAGATAGCATATACTAGATGAACAATAGTACGGAGGGATAGGTAATAGAAAGGATAAGTTATCTGAGAATAGATAGACATACCAAGTGAAGGTTAGAATGGTATTAGAATAACCAATCTGATCGTAATTTAAAGAGTATCTTTAGTAAATAGTATGACCTGAGTGATAGACTTAAGTACATACCTCTGAAAGCAGTTTCAAATATATAATCTAGCATATAAACCAGATAATAAAAAAGAACGAAAGATAACTAAACAACAGAATGAAATAAACTAGAGTGAACAGGTAATGTACTAGAAAGAAGAATATATAATAAAATATCTGTAATATAATAGAAATAACTGAAATCTAACTAATGTGCCATTGAATACAAGTTCATTATATGATCAATTTAGGTTAAACACAAATATAATATGGTAACTCATTACAAGTGTGATATATAATCGATATATACACGAATACACTAGGGCTTGATAACATAATCAACTTCTACTCCCCCATCCACAACTAATACCAATGGATCCAATCATGACACATTATGAACACGAATATGGGCACACTGAACACGAGCAGTGTGTGTATACGAATATAAGCACACTAAATATGAGCAGTGTGTGAACACGAAATACAATAAATCAATATTCGATACACACGATAAAATACATGTAAGGGAGTACCTACTGAACACGGTAAGGAATAACATCTCCCGAAAGGATCCATGTAGTACTAGTCCGTGAACATGAGATATGAGATATATACACTATTATGAAATAAAAACTAACAGAGAAATATACTCGCCTGAGGTCCTGAGCAAGGTGTGTCTCTCGATGCCCAAGCTGGTGCCACATAGACCTATATATGGTATATTGCATCAATATAAGATTTTGGAATAAAAATAAGTTAAACTAGTACAATTCTAGGTCATAAAGCCATTTCTAAGTCAAAACAGTCAAACTAGGTCACGTCTAGGTTAAACTTGGTCAAACTAGCTATTTCTAGGTTGTATGAGTCCATCTCTAAGATATTGGGTCCATACACTATGTAATTAGGCTATACTAGCTATGCTAGGATACTAGAATACCAACAAAATACCGTATCATAAGATACGTAAGTTATTAGATATGAAAAATACTATAATATATATATATACAAGACAAAATATATAGTACTCCTAGCTAAAATAATGCTAAGTGGATACCTTGAATTTGAACCAAATGTGGTATTACACCTCCTACACACCCGTCTTGATATACAAACTCAATACCTTGAGTATAAACTAATACCTTGACATTACCTTAGTATCATAAGGTAATTCAAATTCTAATATGTAACTAACTACCCATACACCTAACTATATACAAACAGGCATTTAAACTTATACAATACTATACTAACTAACATACTAACATACCTCTTAATATTTAATACCCATACCCAAGATACCTCAACTCTCATTACCTTGGTATCACACAAGGTAATCTAGAAATAATACTAACCAATGCTAACTAGTGCTTATCTACACACACACACACACACACACACACACACACACACACATATATATATATATATATATATATATATATATATATATATATATATATATATATATATATATGTATAACTAACTAGCTTATCAATAAAACTAACTAACTTATCAAGATAACTGACTAACTTATCAATACAACTCACTGTTAAGCATTGCTTACTGCTTATGCTACTGCTTCTACTGTTGTTGCTTCCTGCAGCTGCATCTGCTGCTTCTCGCAGCTGCTTCTGCTGCTGCTTCCTGCAGCTGCTACTGCTTCCTGCTTTTGTTATTGCTGCTTCCAGCTTTTGCTGCTGATGCTTCCTGCTGCTGATGCTTCCTGCTGCTGCTGCTTCTCCCACTGCTTGTTGTTGCTTATTCTCCCTGCTTTTTTGGCTTCCCACCCCCCTCTAGTTCCCATACACACATACATATGTATACACTCATCCATATATATATATATTACCACATACCATATACATATATCTATGTCTACATATATTTATATCACTATATATATATACATACAATTAACCACACTAGTGATGTATATGAACTCCCCATTCTCCCATGACCATCAATACATCAAAATAAAATATAGAACATATATATATATATATATATATATATATATATATATATATATATATATATATATATATATATATATATATATATATATATATATAACCAAGTTATATTCAATTAAAATGCAAGAAAATAAACACATGGAGTGCACTGCACCTGTATCACACTCATTCTATGATATGCTTACAATACAGCTTAACCATACAACCAAACATATCCCGAAGGACATAAACAAGTCTAAAATCATAATTATGAACAAGACAAAAAGTTAGCTACTCGACTACGTGTCTGTGTCAAAATGTGGCATGCTCAAACATCCCGTGTCAGAAAAAAACCACCAAATCAACCCGTATCACCAAATTATCGGGATACGGCCTACACGTATCCAAATTATGAATACGAAACTAGTCACACACAATCAAACATATGTCAATTTGGTCTAATTAACCTATTAACAAACACAAGATGTGACAATCTCAAAATTCTTCCAAAATTGACACAAAATATCACATAACTTTCTCCATAGGCCTCCTATGAACCTAATTCCAATTCCTATGGATAGTCTTAGTACATGGGAGGGTTTCTAATAATTAATTACATATTTATAGTCTAATTAGAGAGGTAAAACTGAATTGTACCTATTGGGAGATGGATTTCCAATAAAATCTCTAAATTTACTGTCAAGAGCCTTCAACTTATAGGTCATTGCTTCTTCTTGTAGATCCTTACTTTCTCCTTGTAGATCCCTATTCTAATAGCCTACAATGAAGAATATGGAAGAAATTGGAAAGAAATTTGAGTAGAAATTGGTGTGGGAATGAAAGAATTTGGAAGAGACAAAATTCTATATCTATATTTAGAATAAAAAATAAGGAGAGAAAGAGTCTCTCCCCACTCCAATAGGAGGTCGGCCATAATCCCTCCTCCAAGCTACTATAAAATATCCAAAATACCCCCTGGGGCTTGTCATAAAAAAATTTACAGAGGGAAGGTTCTAGTCTAATTGGTTTAACTAATTAATTCATCCTCCTAATGAATGGGCTTACTATTGGGCTCAATTCTAACTCGAAATAAATGTTGGTCCATGGATCTAATCTAAACTAGTTAGGTCCACTACACAAGTCAAAAATTAAATACTAACATCTAACAATAAATAAATAATATAATAAATAATATTTATAATATGCACAATATTTAATATTATATTTCTAAAAATAAAAAAATTATGCCAAATTACTAAACTACCCCTAGTTGGAAAAGTGAGGGTGACAATCCTACCCACCTTAAAAAAATTTGTCCTCAAAATCAAGGAAGAAACTAACTACTAAAATAAATCAATACAAGCAAGAAAGAATTATACCTCACGGCTCAAACAGATAAGGATATTGCTTGCGCATCTCGACCTCTCGTTCCTAGGTACTCTCTCCTGGCGAGTGATGCCTCCACGCGACGTGCACCAAAGAAATCGTCTGGTTCCTCAGCACCTTCTCTCTTCGATCCAGAATCTCCACTAGCTACTCTGGATAGCTAAGCGTAAGGCCCACCTCTAACTCCGAGTAATCCAACAAATGACTAGGATTCGCAACGTACCGTCTCAGCTGTGACACATAAAATACGTTGTACACTCCCTCTAATGTAGGTGGCAAGTCTAGTCTATAAACAACTGTACCGACCTTCTCAAGAATACTGAAAGGTCTGATAAATTGTGGACTAAGCTTCCCGTCTCCACCGAAATAAATCATGCCTCGTGTCGGAGAAATCCTAAAAAAATAGACCTCTAACCTACCATGAAATACAGCCTTAAAAACTCTAACAAAACAAAAAATCACAAGCAATACAAATAAAATCTATACCTCAAACTATAATGGTCTCCAGTGGCTATCGGTCCAATGCCGTTGTCTGTCCTGCGCCACCCGAATTCTATCCCTGATGAGCTTTACCTTTTTAGCTGCATCCACGACCATCTCTGGTCCCAATAAGGCTCTCTTGCCAACATCATCCTATGATAACGGAGTACGACATCTCAGTCCATACAATACCTCAAATGGTAAAATATTTATATTGGCATGGTAGCTGTTGTTATAAGAAAATTCTACCAAGTAAAGATGATCCTCCCAAGAGCCTCTAAAATCCAAAATATAAGTGCGTAGCATGTCCTCGAGAGTCTGAATAGTCCTCTCCAACTGTCTGTCGGTCTAAGGATGATATGTGGTACTGAACTTGAGCTGAGTGCCCAAGCTAGCCTGCAAACTCCTCCAGAAGTGGGACGTGAAGCGACTATCCCGATCCGAGACTATGCTCACAGGAACTCCATGCTATCTAACTATCTAATGCACATACATCTTCATGAGCTTCTTCATAGATGTACCTACTTTGAATGGCAGAAAGTGGACTGATTTGGTCAACCTGTCACGATGACCCAAATTGCATCTTTACCTCCTAGAGAACGCAGAAGCCCTGAAATAAAATCCATCGTCACATTCTCTTACTTCCACTATTGAATGGGTAAAGGTTGAAGCAATCCACCTGGCCTCTGTCTTTCTGCCTTTATTTGTTGGCATACCAAATATCTGGATACGAAGCTAGCTACCTCTCACTTTATACTATACCACCAAACATGCTCTCTCATATCCCTATATATCTTGTTGGCACCTGGATGCATAGAGTACTGAGATCGTTGCACCTCCTGAAGAATCTTCTCGTACAATGCTCCACTCGGCACACACAATCTGGTACCGTACTGCAATGACCTATCATCTGCAATATTGAAGTCCTCTACCAATCTTATCCGGACCTGTGCTCTAATGATCCTCAGAGACTCATCCTTAAACTGTGCGACTCTGATCCGGTACATCAACTCTGACTGTACCTGAAGTCCCCACATCTATGCTGCAACTCCAGGAACTAATACCTCAATGCCCAAACTATCAAGATCGGCCAACAAATGTCTATCCCTCGATAAATACATAGCTATTGGATACCTGCTCAAGGCATCCGCGACTACATTGGCCTTCCCTGGTTAATACTTCAAAGCAATGTCGAAGTCCTTCATCAACTCCAACCACCGTCGCTGTCTCATGTTGAGCTCTTTTTGTGTAAACACATACTTCAGGCTCTTGTGATCTGTAAAGATCTCTATCCGCTCTCTATACAAGTAGTGCCTCCACAGTTTAAGAGCAAAAATAACTGCTGCTAACTCCAAGTCATGAGGAGGATAATTCTTCTCATGCAGGCGTAATTGCCTGGAAGCATAGGCGATAACCTTCCTGTTCTGCTGCAACACACAACCCAAACCCTTACCCGTGCATCACTGTATATAGAAAATTTTTCTGCTCCTGATAACAATATCAATATTGGAGCTATAGTCAACCTCTTCTTTAGCTCCTCAAAAGCATACTGACAATCCTCAGTCCAGATGAACTCCACGTCCTTCCTGGTTAGTCTAGTCATCGGCTCCGCAATCCTGGAAAAATCCTGAACAAACCTCCGATAATAGTCTGTCAGTCCAAGAAAACTCCTGATCTCTGCTACTGAACTCGGGGTAGACCATGACTCAACTGCTGAAATCTTCTTCGAGTCTACTGGGATCTCGTCTCCTGTAATCACATGCCCGAGGAAGTCAACCTTATCAAGGAAGAACTCACACTTTGAAAGCTTGCCATTTAGCTTCTCCTTTCTAAGTGTCTCTAGAACTATCCTCAGGTGCTTCTCATGCTCCTCCGAGGTCTTCGAATAAATTAATATATTATTAATAAAGACTACCATAAATAGATCCAAGTACTGATAAAACATCTTATTCATCAAGTTCATGAATACTGCCGAGCATTGGTCAACCCAAACGGCATCACCAAGAACTCAAAATGCCTATACCGAGTCCTAAAAGCTGTCTTCGGAATGTCTTCCTTCATCACTTTTACCTGGTAGTACCCCAACCTTAAGTCTATCTTTGAGAATAACTTCGCTCTGGTCAATTGATAAAATAAATTATCAATCCGCGGCAACGGGTATTCATTCTTAATAGTGAGGTTGTTGAGTGTCATGTGGTCGATACATATGCATACCGACCCATCCTTCTTTGATACAAAAATTACCAGAGTTCCCCACAGTGATAAACTAGAGCGAATAAAGCCTTTGTCCTGCAACTCATCCACCTACTTCTTCAACTCTGCCAGTTCGCTGTTGTTGACTCTATAGACGTACTGTAATATTGGCCCTGTGCCTGGCACCAGGTCTATAGAGAACTCCACATCTTTGTCTGGTGACAACCCCAGTAACTCCTCCGGAAAGACATCTATATACTCTGTAATCAATGGATGTGGTGGCTCCTGCTCTTCCACAAAATCTCCATAGAAGTCTCCTTCGTCCAGCTATGCTGCTTCTCTGACGAACTCAAACTCTCGCTCTCCCGGTGTTTGGAAAAAAACTCTGCCTCATCAATAATCGATACTAGCATGATATCTACTCAACTAATCCATCCTAAGTACTATATTGTAGCTCGAAAGTGGCATTACGAGTAGACACACGCTCAACTCTCGGCCTTCCAAAGAAACTCTTTGGTCCTTGCAAACATTACTGAGCAGGATAATGCCACTCCCGGTCATAATCTTGCAAGTCCTCGCTAATGGTTCAGACTCAAGATAATGTTTCAGAGTAAAAGATACAGATACAAAACTATGTGAAGCACCGGAATTAAATAAAGCATGAGCTAGAAAAGAATCAGGATAGACTAAACCTGAGATAACATCACCGACTGGCTCCTCCTCCTCGATGGTCAAGATGAAAGCTCGCCCCTGTCGCTGGGCACCTCTCTGCTTCTGCTGGTGCTGAGTGAACTGATGCTGTTGTGGTGGTAGGGGAGGTCATCTCTGCTGTCTCGGTGGTGGTCTCGCGGGTGCTCTATATGCCTGAGCTCCCACCTGAGATGGACGAGCTAGAACTTTATGCAAGCCCTCAACAGATAGTCTCTTGATCTGCAGAATAAGTACTATCATAATCTTATCCTGCATGTATCCCATCAATGTCATTGTTTCTTACAGAATTTACAAGGAATAGCTATCATCTGGATCTGGTGCATCTGCTATGTCGGAACTCTAGCTGGTCCTTGATACTGCTGTCTCGGCTGTTGGAAGTGCCTCTAGTGCTGCTGCTAAAAAATAAGGTTGCTTTGTTGGACCCGTGTTGGTACTGGATCCTCCTATGTCTCTCAGCCTCTTAGAACCAAGGTCTAAATCATCCTCAGCCCGCTGGGCCTGCCTCAGAATTTTCTCGAAAGTTGTAGTAGGATCTACATTTGTATGTGATTTGACCTCCCAGTTCAGGCCCTTCTTGAACTTTCTGGCTCTTCCTCTAGGGTTCTATCCCTCCACAAAATGGCATAATCTGTAATACTCTGCCGTATACTCATCTACCTCATACCTCCCTGAACAAGGTACTGGAACTGGCTCTCTAGAGATGTCAAAGCAACATCTGGAAAATACTTTTTCTTGAAAAGCTCTTTGAAAGATTTCCAAGTAAGTCATGGTGCTGAGATCCTGGGGTCTGTCCTGAACCAAGTCAATGCAATATCGAACATCATCCTCCCCACGGCCTCTATTTGTAACTTCTCTAGAATCTGTGCCAGCCGTTGGTTTCGCTCAATGTCTTCTATCCAATCATCAGCATAAATGATCCTTTCAGTGCCTTTAAAGTCCTTCAGCCATATCCTCTTGAAGTCTATGATGGTCCTCGGCCTCGATTGGTGTGGGGTAAACTGAGGTGGTGCCGTCCGTTGCTAGACTAAAATGACTCTCTCAACTGCTGCGAGCGCAATCTGGTGAGCATTCTTAATGCCCTGCCTCATAACCTATTACTAGCACTGTTGTTCCTCCATCATCTGCTAAAAAAGATTAAACATCTACGTCTGATTGAGTACGGATGGTAGGGGTTGAAGATCCCCTGAAACTGTCGGCACTGCCCTTTGTATCGGAGGTGGAGCACCTCCGAAAGCTGTTGCAGAAACGTCCACCTGGATCGGTGAAGCGGACATATGGAAGGTAGCTACTAGAACATCGTATGATGGTGTTGCCCTCATAGGCGATGAAGGGACCGACCTCGCTGACATTGCATCTGAGCGCTGGAAACGCGTCTTCGGCAGCATCCTGAAGATAGATGAAACAAAGAAATCAATATTGAGTATGATACGATATCATCAAAGAATGACAGATTTATTCAAAGAAAATATTTAATAGATAAGGATAGCAAAGCTTATATTGGAAGTGCTTCCTAGTTGTAATTGAGTATACTCTCAGCCTAAATCATATATCCTAAAGCAGGCTCGTAGCAGTACTCTAGGTGAGCACTACTACGATATTGCTATAATTGTGACTCCTGACCTGCATGGGCCACCACAAAAAATATGTCATGATCTGCACCCGGATATTCGGGCATGAGTACATGGGTATGCCCAGCCTAAGCCGCAGCATCGGCGGTAGAATACTTTCTGGGTCAACTCTACTAGCTAAACATCTCACACAATATGTATAAGGTACCTGTCAATTATCTCAACTCCAAACGGTGGAACAATAGGGTATCTCATAAATATAACTATACTCAATCACAAAGCAACTAAGGAAGATAGAGCACAAATAGAATAAAGAAAGAAAATAATCACAATACAACCACAGATCTGAAATAAAATATACATGCCATGAGTCTCAATAAAAGTCTAATACAAGTCCACCAAAAATAAACTAAACCTTCTCAGGCTCTGGTACTAAGTCCTCCTGGTCTACATGAGTATCCTCTAATGATACGCCATCATGTGGTCCGTAGTATGTAGAACACTGATCTATGAGCCAATCATCTAGAAAAATATATCCAGTCAGGATTGGAGCAAAGTACATAACTTTGAAAGTAGTTTCAAATATATAATCGAGCATATAAAATAGATAATAGAAAAGAATACAAGATAACTAAACAACTGAATGAAATGAAATAGAGTGAACAGCTAATATACTGGAAAGAAGAACATATAATAAAATATCTACAATATAATAGAAATAACTAAAATCTAACTAATGTACCATGGAATACACGTTCATTATGTGATCTGTTTAGGTTGAACACGAATCCAATAGGGTAATTCGATTACATGTGTGGTATGTAATCGACATGTACACGAATATATTGGGGCTAGATCACATAATCAACTCCTACTTCCCCATCACCAACTAATAACAATGGGTCCAATCATGACACGTTATGAACACGAATATAGGCACACTGAACACGAGCAGTGTGTGTATACGAATATAAGCACACTGAACACGAGCAGTGAATGAACATAAAATATAATAAATCAATATCTGATATACATGATAAAATATATGTGAAGGAGTGTCCATTGAACACGGTAAGGGATAACATATCCTGACAGGATCCATGTAGTACTAGTCCAAGAAACCACTGTGTCAGAATTAAGTATAAGTTCTAGAACATGATATATATATATATATATACTATTATAAATTAAAAACTAACAAAAAAATATACTCACCTGAGGTCCTGAGCAAGGTATGTCTCTCGATGCCCAAGCTGGTGTCACACAGACTTATATATGGTATATTACATCAATATAAGGTTTTGGAATAAAAATAAGTTAAACTAGTTTAATTCTAGGTCATAAAGCCATTTCTAAGTTAAAACAGTGAAACTAGGTCAACTCTAGGTCAAACTAGTTATTTCTAGGTTGTATGAGTCCATCTCTAGGATATTGTGTCCATAAACTATGTAAGTAGGCTATGCTAGCTATGCAAGGATACTAGGATACCAACAAAATATTGTATCATAAGATACACAAGTTATTAGATATAAAAATACTATAATATATATATATATATATATATATATATATATATATATATATATATATATAAGACAAAATATATAGTACTCCTAGCTAAACTAATGCTAAGTGGATACCTTGGCTTTGAACCAAATGCGGTATCATACCTCCTACACACCCATCTTGACATACAAACTCAATACCTTGAGTATAAACCAATACCTTGACATTACCTTGGTATCACAAGGTAATTCAAATTCTAACATGTAACTAACTATCCATACACCTAACTATATACTAACATGCATTTAAACTTATACAATACTATACTAACTAACATACTAACATACCTCTTAATATTTAATACCCGTACCCAAGATACCTCAACTCTCATTACCTTGGTATCACACAAGGTAATCTAGAAATAATACTAATCAATGCTAATATATATATATATATATATATATATATATATATATATATATATAGCTTATCAATAAAACTAACTAACTTATCAAGATAACTAACTAACTTATCAAGACAACTCACTGTTAAGCACATGTTGCTGCTTATGCTACTGCTTATGCTTCTGTTGTTGCTGCTTCCTGCAGCGCTTCAGCTGCTTCCTGCAGCTGCTTCTGCTGCTTCCTGTAGCTGCTTCTGCTGCTTTCTGCAGCTGCTTCCTGCAGCTGTTGCTGCTTCCTGCTTTTGCTGCTGCTTCTTTCAACTTTTTCTGCTGCTACTTCTTGTTTTTGTTGCTGATGTCCTGTTGTTGCTGCTTTTTTTACTGCTTGTTGTTGCTTATTCTTCCTGCTTTTTCGGCTGCTTACCCCCCCCCTTTAGTTCCCATACATATATATACACTCATATATATATATATATATATATATATATATATATATATATATATATATATGTTACCACATACATATATCTATGTCTACATATATATCACAATATATATATATATACAATTAACCATACTAGTGATGTATATAAACTCCCCATTCTCCCATGACCATCAATACAACAAAATAAAATATAGAATATATAAAAAATTATAT
This sequence comes from Iris macrosiphon, assembly GCA_036927795.1. Classification (NCBI taxonomy): domain Eukaryota; kingdom Viridiplantae; phylum Streptophyta; class Magnoliopsida; order Asparagales; family Iridaceae; genus Iris; species Iris macrosiphon. The sequence goes on from JAYESA010000018.1 coordinate 114,438,153, forward strand.
ATATATATATATATATATAATACTCTAATATCTATAACCAAGTTATATTTAATTAAAATGCAAAAATAAACAAACACGTGGAGTGCACCGCACTCGTATCACACTCATTCTATGATACGCTTGTGATACGGCTCTACCATACAACCAAATATATCTCGAAGGAAACGAGCAAGTCTAAAATTATAATTATGAACAACACGAAGATTTAGCTACTCGACTACATGCCCGTGTCAAAATGTGACATGCTCAAACCCCCCGTATTAGAAAAAAAACTACCAAATCAACCCGTATCGCCAAATTATCGGGATACAGCCTACACGTATCCAATTATGGATATGACACTAGTCACACACAATCAAACGCATGTCAATTTGGTCTAATTGGGACCTATTGACAAACACAAGATGTGTCAATCTTGGAATTCCTTCAAAATTGACACAAAATACCACATAACTTTCTCCATAGGCCTTTTATAAACCTAATTCCAATTCTTATGGATAGCCTTAGTATATGGGAGGGTTCTTAATGATTAAATTATAGATTTAGAGTGTAAGTAGAGAGATAAAATTAAATTTTACCTATTGGAAGATGGATTCCCAATAAAATCTCTAAATAGAGTGTCAAGAGCCTTCAACTTATAGATTCTTGCTTCATTCTTGTAAATCATTGTTCTAATAACCTCCAATAAAGAATAGAGAAGGAATTGGAAATAAATTTGAGTAGAAATTGGTATAGAAATGAAGGAATTTGGAAGAGAAATAATTCTAGATCTAGATTTGGAATAAAAAATGAGGAGAGAGAGTCTCTCCCCACTCCAATAGGTGGTAGGCCATAACCCCTCCTCCAAGCTACTATAAAATGTCCAAAATATTCCTTAGGGCTCATCATGAAGAAATAATTAAGGAGGAAAGGTTCTAGTCTAATTGGTTTAACTAATTAATTCATCCTCCTAATGAATGGGCTTACTATTGGGCTCAATTCTAACTAAAAATAAATATTGGTCCATAGATCTAATCTAAACTAATTAGGTCCACTACACAAGTCTAAAATTAAATACTAACATCTAACAATAAATAAATAATATTTACAATATGCACAATATCTAATATTATATTTCTAAAAATAAAAATATTCATGCCAAATTATCAAACTATCCCAAGTTGAAAAAGTAAGGGTGACAATCCTACCTACCTTAGAAAAATTTTGTGCTCCAAATTAAGGAAGAAACTAACTACTAAAAGTAATCAATACAAGCAAGAGAGAATTATACCTCACGGCTCAAACAGATAAGTATATCGCTCGTGCATCTCGGCCTCTCGCTCCCAGGTACTCTCTCCTGGCGAGTGATGCCTCCACACGACGTACACCAAAGAAATCGTCTGGTTTCTCAGCACCTTCTCTCTCCGATCCAGAATCTCTACTGGCTGCTCTCGATAGCTAAGATTATGGCCCACCTCTAACTCCGAGTGATCCAACATATAACTAGGATCCGCGACATATCGCTCAGCTATGACACATAAAATACGTTATGCACTTCCTCCAATGCAGGTGGCAAGTGTAGTCTGTATGAAACTGCACCGACCCTCTCAAGAATACTAAAAGGTTCGATGAATCGTAGACTACGCTTTCCGCCTCCACCGAAATGAATCGTGCCTCGTGTCGAAGAAATCCTTAAGAAAACCAGACCGCCAACCTAGCACGAAACACCGGAGACTATTGGATCTTGAGGTATAGATTTCGTTTATATTGCTTGTGAGACATATTTTGACTGGCTTGGGAGACATGTATTTGTATGCCTCATGTTCTTTCTCTTTTCCTCTGATTGTGTGGATTGCTTGCGCCTTTATTTATATTGTTGTTGCTTTTATTACCTGCCTATTCATTATACTTGGTATTCAGTTAGCTGTAGTTCATGAGATTCGGAAGTTCATAAGGTTTTCTGGATCATGAGTTTCATAATTGGATCATGAGTTTCCTGCTTGGTTTATGGGTTTTCTTACTTAGCGATCAGCTCAACTAGCCTAGCGAATTCCGAGGACAAATTTTTCTAAGGTGGGTTGAGATGTCACACCCGTTCCCAGATTTAGAATTCATAAATTTGTGATATTTAAAATTTTCCCTGTAGATGTGTTCATGTTGTATTTATATGTTGGTTCCTGTTAAATATGTTGTATTTATTTAATTGTATTCCTGTTTATTATGGAAAACTACCTGAGACCAGTAGTGAACACCTTGGTAATTGCCATAGACCCGTGCTAGGATCCGTATACATGATGGATACCAAACCCGATTTACTCTTGAAATCACTAAGGCCATTTTAGACGGTTGATATTTGGTTCGAGAGTGTCATGAATTACTCTTAGGGCTAACCTCATCTTCCCCACTTGGTATATATATATGTGGTTTTCTCGCTCCTCTCTCATTCTTCCTTATTTTTACTTCCCTTCTTCTTTCTTCTTTCTTCTTCCTCCTTCCCTCAAGACCTACCCTTGACGGAAACCCTAAGCCCTATCCCTAGACTTGGTTCTAGGAAGAGGTTTATTAGTCCACCAAGACAAGTACATCTTGCTCAAAATGGTGAAGCCATAACTTTTGGATTTTTTATATGAATAGTAAATTAAAATATTTTTGATGGCAAATATTCTTCTTGATATTCTCATTAGTTTTAGTTCTTGGAGTTTTTAGTTTTGATGAACGAATTTGAGTAGATCTGAGTTTTAAAGTTAGGATTTTTATGTGTTTCAAAAGTTTTTCTTGGTTTTGATATATTAAAATATGGTATTTTAGAAAAATAGTTTTTTGGGGTTGATGGAGCACTTTATTTCTAGCATTTTGGCTTTTGTTTCACTTAATTCGGAGTTAAAATAGCATTTTTATGAAGAAAATATTTTTTTGGTTTTTGGAGCTTTTTTCGTCATGGCTGAACTTGCTGTCTGGAGAAGACAAAGTTCTCATGCAGCCAGTGCAGTATGCGGCCGAGACCTCCATGCGACATCGACCTCCATGCGACAAGCAGAGTATGCGGCCACTTTCCTTCAGACGCATGACTTTGATTATTGGCACATCTTTTAATAGTTTTTGTCTTTTTACTATGACACATCCATAACTTCAGTAACATTACTGACACGCATTTAATACACGTCACTTCGGCACTTATTCCAAGAGATTAGACTTTTGTCCAGAGCATGCGACTTGGAGGAGCATGCGGCTTGGGGTAGCATATGGTCTGGAGCCATATGCGGCCTGGGGCAGACTGCGGCCAGCTATTCCATGCGGCCAGTTGCTTATGCGCCTGATCAGTGTATACGGCCTGACCATACGGCAATCCATGTGTGTACTTCTCATGCGCGTATGTGATCCTATGCGACCCTAGTAATCTATGTACACGTTCTACGTTTTCTTGCGTTTAATTATTTTATTAGAATATTTCTTATCGTACCCTATGTGGTTGATCGTGGCTTCTTGCTTGTGTTATTCAAAGGAAGAGTGGACTTAGTAACCATACTGTGCTAGACCTGGCTATATGCTAGAACTAACTATGTACCTAGTATGATTATATGTTGTAGTAGACCATGTGGCAACCCCGAGTAAACTCAGATTAGTAGATTAACTTATCCTTTTCTTTGTTGAATAGAGTGAGGGGTGTAGTTCTACTCGAAAGATGATCTGCAATTTCGGTCCTTATTTTGTTTAAGAATTGTGGATCTGCTCCAGCGTAGTTCACACTTTTTTTCTTAGTCACGTTCGACGGCAAAATTATTAATTCGTGGAGTTCACACCATAAATTTAGGCTTCTAATTAATTGATAGTCTGTGTACCTGATTTGAGTAGATTATATTTTTGGCCAAGTATCCCAATGTGATAAGGCTCATATGACCAACTGTAAGTTTGGTGATTTGATCCAATTTCTTGTATCCATGCTGATATAATTACTACGTGATATATGATACGTGTACATGTATTATAATGTGCACCGAGGTATGACATAATTTGCTACGTGCTATAAGATTACATGTTCGGATTGTGCATCGAGAATGCCTCATATACTACGAGTCATGTGATATTATTATATTATTTCTCTAGCACGGGCATAGTATGTGGGTCAATAACCATAGTGTGGTTAGAAAGTTTATTTGATTGATTTGTTGCATTATACTTGGAGTAATCCAGATTTGACTCTCGAGCAACAATGTGGATTCGCACCTAGCATACACGTACCATGGTGCATCATCTAAGGAGGAAGATCATGTAACCACGATACGATATTCTAATAACTATAGGGCTAATTAAGTAACTGAACTTATAGAGCATTGGGAGGGAATGGAATCTCGAGAGCATGTGTGGTAGCTACCGTTAGGACATATGTCTGAGGGCATCATGTTGGTCCCCAACTGATACCGTATATCATTTACAGTAGTAGAGTGCAGTATCCGGCTATATTATATATATATTATTACATGATTACTTTTGCGATGGCCTTACGAGGGACTGGTGCTTACATACTATGTGTTATGCATTTATTGGCTCAGCCAACCTGCCTCACCACTAGTATGATCTGAGGATTCCAACATTGCATTATTCTTCTAAGATAACTTAGACTCCACATAACAAGTCGTAGGATTGATTGGACGATTTAAAAGATTATGTAATGGTAGTCTAGGGACATGAACTATGGTGGGACGATGGTTCAACCCTTGTCCTTTTATTGTTGTAGGGTTGTACAAATGTGCCATAATAGGTCATGTACCAAAGCTGCATATTATATCTATATCTTAGATTATATTATGGCATGTGTCCTGGATTATATTGATCTATTGTATCTTCGTCGTTTTCATAATTGGTGAGTCGTACCCTGTCTCAGAGTAGTGCGATACCTCTTGTCCTTGTTTGGTTGTAGAGGTATCCTACTACTCTGATGAAAGGTCATACGCTTGCAGTTGTGGCACGAGTTTCCTATTTTATATACTTTATTGGTTTTTTGCTTCATTCACTTGTGCTCTTTATGTTACTTGCTATCGGGCCTGACCTCGCTGGTTTTGTTTGGCCAGGTTTAGTAGCAGAGGCCGAGGATCCTGTCATATATTTGACTGATGGAGCACACCAGGAGGATGTTCCCTGAGGAACTTGAGTGGGTTTCTTCTTCCCCATTATGAGTATCATTTTGTATTACCTTTTTGGCGTTTAGCCGATAGCACCTGTTAGCCGGTTTATCTGGACATTAGTTCCTCTATATTATTTTATATTATTCAGACCGTGACTGACTTACAGTTATGTACTCTTAATAATATACTAGTGTACCATCCGATATAACTAGTTTTATGATCATTCTGATTGAGCGTTAGGGACACCTAACTGCTTTATCTTACATGTTTATTCTTATTGTTATTTGGTTGATGATTAAGACATAGATGCTCTTGACCATAGGTGACTTGATTGTAGCATACACCCTCTTATCTCCAAACAACCTTAGCATATTGTGGGTAACTTCGATATTTTATAAGGTGTGCTTGGCTTAGTCACTGCCCCGCTCTCCAGTATTCTGGTTCTGGGGTATGACAAGGTTAAAGTGGCGGCCAAAGCAGGTATGTCTTTTCAAACTGATGGGGTATCTTATTCTAGGAGTCTCAATCCACTACTAGTAGACGATAAGATAAGGACAAAAAAAACAAAACTAAGTCTATGCTAAAAATAAACTAAGCATTTCTAGGACGTCAACTATTGTCGTACCCTCGAATCCATAAACATACATTTGCGGGTAATCCTCATCTACTAAATTTAAAAAGGAACTAGGTCCTCAGTAGGACGTAACAAGTTACATATACACATACCAAAAGTACAGTAAATAAACATGCAAGAAAGACAACAAAATAACCACAAGAAACGGTAAAACTATAACAATACGATGTCTAAGAGGGTGGCATACCATGAGGTCAACGGTATCAGTCATTGCTATGGGTAAATCGAATAATAGTAACTGCAGTCCGGTGAGGCACTAACATTCATATCACTAGTCTCTATCATAACCCGATGAGACACTAACGACCAAGGGGTCAAGTGAACAACTCTCTATCGCAGTCCGGTAAGGCGCTAACGAGTCAAAATTTTTTCATAATAGCCAACATCTAATAAAGATATCCTCGCCTAGGAAACTAAGGAATTAAGTTAAATCAGTCAAGGTAAGGTTATGGACTAATGTCAATTCAAGTTTAATATGTGTCACCCTCATATTTTTATTTAAGGGTAGTTTGGTAATTGACACGGATATTTTAATTTTAGGATGTATTGTATTTAAATATTGTGCATGCATAATTAATTATTTTTTGTATTAATTATTGATTGTTAATTATAGATTTAATTTAGACTTGTGTAGTGGACCTAACATATTTATTAGTTACATGAACCCAATATTTTAGATGAGTTTAGATTGAGCCCATGAATTAGGAGGTTGTATTAATTAGTAAAACTACTAGACTGGAACCTTCTCTCCCTAATTAATTCTTCATGAGAGGCCCCAAGGGATAATTAGGACATTTCATACTAGCTTAGGAAGAGGGCTAGGGCTGGCCACCATAGAAGAAGAAGAGAGAGTGCCTCATTTTATTTTTTCCCAATTCCATTAGATCTAGTTTTCCCTCTTCCAATTTCCTTCATTCCTTCATCAATCCTCCACCAATTTTTTCACAAATTCATTCTCTAATTTTAATTGGAGGCTTCTACATCAAGGATCTACAAGAAGGAAGCAAGGAGCAACAAGGAGGAGGCCAAGATCTACAAAGAAATGAGCTACTTTCCATTTGGGGACTTTTTATTGGGAATTCATCTCCCAATAGGTACATTTTAGTTTTTCCTCTTTTAGTAGAATCTAAATATAATATTTAACCATAAAAAACTAACCCACATGCATAGACTACCCATAGGAATTTGTTTTAGGTTCGTCGGAGACCTACGGTGGAAGTTATGTATAATTTGGTGTCAATTTTAGGAAAATTCCGAGATTGGCACATGTGGTGTTTGTCAATTGGTCTAATATATCAAATTGATATATGATTACTTGTTTGTAACTAGTATCGTATCTACAATTGGGTACGTGTAGGCCGTATCTCGTTAATTTGACGAAACGGGTTATTTTTGGAGATTTTCCTCCGATACGGGGACTTGCATATCACATTGTGACACGGATACATAGTTAATCTAATTACTATACATATTACTCATATTTAAATTATTGGACTTTTTCGTATCCTCCGAGATGCATTTGGTTGTGTGTTGGAGCCGTATCGCAAGCGTATCATAGAGTTAGTGTGATACGGGTGCGGTGTACTCCACATGTTTGATGTTTTGCTCTAAATTCTATGTGTGCATGTGTGTATATATATCTATATGGTATTATATATATATATATATATATATATATATATATATATATATATATATATATATATATATATATATATATATATATATATACTTGTGATTGTATATACATATATGTGTATGTGTGTTATATATATGTATGCTTATGTGTGATTGAATATACATATCTACCTAGTAGTATGTATATATGGTTTGATATACGCATAGAGTGAGGAATATATATATATATATATATATATATATATATATATATATATATATATATATATATAGCTACTGTTATATATATAGGGTATTTATGTATGGTATGTGAGCTTAGTGTTGTAAGTATTTGTGTTTGTGTGTGTGTGAGCTAGTGAGCTTAACACAAAATCTGCAGTAGGATTCAGAAGGTAGGCAGTATCAATTTTAGCACTGGGAGCAAGGAAACAATGTGCTTCACAGTGCACAGCAGAGGGGAACTCGTGCACTAGGAATCGAGTAGTCAGCAATGGACATCCAGTGCATGCCACAACAGCAATTAAGTTATGCAGGCATATGCTGCACAGCAAGGAGGAAGGGACAGCCAACTGTACAGCATGCATTGCAGTAAAGATTGAGCAGTGCAGCAGAATATGCAATCGTGCACAGCTAAGTGCAACATTGTGCACAGTAGACCGGGCAACCAGTTCAGCAAGTGGCTATGCAGCAAGGCAGGGAGCAATGCACTGAGTTAGGAAGTGTGCAGCCCACTACAGCAAGCTCGGGCCTTCAACACTGTGAAGTAAAACTGTACAGCTTGTGCAGTCTTAGTTCAGTCAGCAAAATGAGGACTCGAGGAGAGCAGCTATGTGAAGTCAGTGACAGAAGAGGAGAGGTTCCTTTGAGTATCAGTATATCAGGACGTATCAAGCTAGGTATCAGTATTTAGGTATCAGTTAGCTAATAGTTTGTTAGGTTTTGAGGTATTAGGTATTTGAGGTTTTGGGTTAGTTAGTGATCAAGGTATTGGTTTAGTTAGTTATTTATTGGTTAGTAGTAGATAAGTTAGCATTAGTTAATTTAATTGATGTATTGGTATGTATATTGTTAGTAGTTTAGTTATATATTTATAATTAGTATATTAGGTAATAGCTAGTGTAGTAAATATATATACTAATAGGTAATGTATGTCGATAGTTACTTATATTAGCTATATGTAAGTATGTAGGTATGTTGTTAGTAGATATATTGGTTATAGTTAGTATATTGGTGAGTTTTATATTTATGTATTAGCTATATATAGAGGATTTGGATTACCTCGGGATACCAAGGTATTGGATCGATACCCAAGATATTGAGTTTGGATATCAAGATAGGTGTGATACGCATTGGTGCAAGGCCAAGGTATCCTAATTTCATTATTTTGTTATAATACTATAATTATTGACTTGTATATATATCTAAAATACAATTTTCATATCGCATATCTTAGGATACGACTTTTTGAGTGTCTTTTAGTATCTTAGATTAGCTTGTATAGCTTAATTTCATAGTGTATCGACCTAGTGTTAGACTCTAGCAACCTAGATTTAATTGGTTTGACCTAAAAATGGCTTATTGACCTAGATTTGTATTATATTAACTTATTTTCATTTTCGAACCTTGTATTGATGCAATATACCATATATGGGTCTGTCTGACACCAACTTGGACATCGAGAGACACACCTTGCTCAGGAGTTCAGGCGAGTACATTTCTCTGATAGTTTTTAATTCATAATAGTGTATATATGCATGTTCTAGAATTGTATACTTGATTCCGACAGTGATTTTATGGACTTGTACTACATGGATCCCGTCAGGAGATGTTATCCCCTACGGTATTCAGTGGGTACTCGTGTACATATATTTCATCGTATATATTGGGTATTGATTATATTTTGTGTTCACACACTACTCATATTCAGTATGATTATTCGTGTACACCTACTGCTCATATTCAGTGGTTATGATATTCGTGTACACCTGCTGCTCGTGTTCAGTGGTTATATTTCATGTTCGTAGCGTATCGTGATTGGATCCATTGGTATTAGTTGGGAAATAGGAGAGTAGGAGTTGATTATGTGATCAAAGTCCCATTATTATATCGTGTATATTCTGGTTACATACCTCACTTGTAATCATCTTACCTGATCATGTTCACCCAAACTGATCACATAATAAACTTGTATTCTGAGGCACATTAGTTAGATTGTAGTTATTTTATCATATTGCTGATATTCATATTGTTGTTCTATATTCTCGTACATTACTTGTATACCTATTGTTCATTCATTCATATGTTGGTGATATCATCTCAGGTTCTGTTTATCTCTATTCCTTTCCAACTTATGTTTTGTTCGATTCTGGTACTTCTTATAGCTTTGTATCTGTATATTTTGCTTTGAGGCATCATCTTGAGTCTGAACTGTTGGTGAGGACTTACAAGATCACGACCGGGGGTGGCATTATCCTGGTCAGTGATGTTTGCAAGAACCAGAGAGTTTATTTGGGAGGCCGAGAGCTGAGTGTATGTTTACTCGTAATGTCACTTTCGATTTACGATATACTACTCGGGATGGATTAATTGAGTAGACATCACACTAGTATCGATTATTGTGGAGGAAAAGTTTTATTTTAGACTCCAGGAGAGCCGGAGTTCGAGTTCGTCCGAGGAGCAGAGTAGAGCGAGGGCAATTTCTGTGGAGCTTTGGTAGAAGAGCAGGAGCCGCCACATCCGTTAATTATAGAGTTCTTGGATGTCTTTCCAGAGGAGTTGCCGGGGTTGCCGTCAGACAGAGATATGAAATTCTTTATAGATTTGGTGCCAGTCACAGAGCCGATATCTCAGCACGTCTATAGAGTAAACAACAGTGAACTGGTAGAGTTGAAGAAGCAGGTGGATGAGTTGCAAGACAAGGGCTTTATCCATTCCAGTTTATTAGCATGGGGTGATCCAGTACTTTTTGTACCAAAGAAGGATGGGTTGGTGAGTATGTGTATCAACTACAGGGCACTTAACAACCTCACTATCATGAACAAATATGACTTGTTTGACCAGTTGAGCGGAGCGAAGGTATTTTCAAATATAGACTTGAGGTCAGGGTACCACCAGGTAAAAGTGAAGAGGGAAGATATCCCGAAGACAGCTTTCAGGACTCGTTATGTGTAGTTCGAGTTCTTGGTGATGCTGTTTGGGTTGACCAATGCCCCGGCAGTGTTCATGAACCTGATGAACAATGTGTTTCATCAATAACTGGATCAGTTTATTATAGTCTTCATAGATGATATTCTGATATATTCGAAGACCTCAGAGGAGCATGAGCAACACTTGAGGATAGTTCTGGTGACCCTCAGGAAGGAGAAGCTGTATGGCAAGTTATCAAAGTGTGACTTCTTTCTTGATAAGGTTGAATTTCTCGGGCATGTTATTACAGGCGATAGAATCTCGGTTGACCCAAAGAAGATTTTAGTTGTTGAATTGTGGTCTACCCGAATTCAATAGCAGAGATCAGGAGTTTCCTTGGATTGGCGGGCTACTATCAGAGGTTTGTTCAGGCCTTTTCCAGACTTGCAGATTCGATGACTAGACAAACCAGGAAGGAGGTGGAGTTCGTCTGCACTGAGGATTGTTAGTCAGCATTTGAGGACCTGAAGAGGAGGTTGACTACAGCTCTAATCTTGACATTGCCATCAGGAGCAGGAGAATTTTCCATATACAGTGATTCATCAGGAAAGGGTTTGGATTGTGTGTTACAGCAGCACGGGAAGGTGATTACCTATGCTTCCAGGCAATTATGCCGGCATGAGAAGAACTACCCTACCTATGACTTGGAGTTGGCAGCGGTTATCTTTGCTCTCAAATTGTGGAAATACTACTTGTATGGAGAGAGAGTGGAGATCTTTACAGACCATAAGAGCTTGAAGTATGTGTTTACATAAAGAGAGCTCAATATGAGGCAGCAGCGATGGTTGGAGTTGATGAAAGACTTTAACATTTTCTTGTAGTACTATCTAGGAAAGGCTAACGTAGTTGCAGATGCCTTGAGCAGGTATCCCGTGGCTATGTGCTTGATAAGAGACAGACATTTATTTGTAGATCTTGACAGTTTGGGCATTGAGGTACTAGTTCCTGGAGTCACAGCGTATATGTGGAGACTCCAGGTACAGTCAGAGCTGATGGACCGGGTCAGAACCGGACAGTATGAGGATGAGTCTTTGAGGAGCATCAGAGCACAGGTTCAGATGGGGCTGGCAGAGAAATTCATCATCGCAGATGATGGATCATTGCGGCATGGTAACAGATTATGTGTACCGATAGGAGCATTGCACGAGAAGATTCTGCAGGAGGCGCATCGTTCTCAGTACTTTATCCATCTAGGTGTCAATAAGATGTATAAAGACATGAGAGAGCATGTATGGTGGTATGGCATAAAGCAGGAGATAGCTAGCTTCGTGTCCAGATGCTTAGTTTGCCAGCAGGTAAAGGCGGATAGACAGAGGCCAGGTGGATTGCTTCAGCCTTTACCTATTTCGGAGTGGAAATAGGAATATGTGACTATAGATTTTGTATCGGGACTTCCATGTTCTCCAGGAGGTAAAGATGTGTAAACCCCCTCACCCAAAATTAGGGCTACTTGGCTTAGATAGTAAAATTAGGGATAGTTTGAACCCAATTGGAATTAGAACACGATTTTTATTTAATTATGCAATAATTAAATAATACGTAGCGCACCTTACCGTTGCTACGATAATTGGAGACACAATCTTGCCCGTCTTGTGCATCTCAAATTTTATAAAAATTCTACACTGTTCCCTCTACGCCCCTGACAATTGTGTCCCGCCTGATCTAATCACATGTACTTTTAATTAATTCTGGAATATCGTGCATGTTTCGATTTAAGTAATTAAACCTAATTTCCGCCTTTGTGTAATTTTTTAATTATTGGGGGACTTTTATGCAAAAATATATTTAGGTATCTCCACCATTGGACAATTCATAAAGAAACTCAATTTTCCCTTCACGTAGATTTTTCCGTAATTATCGGAATGTGCAAACGCACAACCTCGATCCCTCATTTAAACCCCATCCTTGTATTTTAACCATACAATTTCTAGCCTTCCCAAATACCCCAAGTGAGACCAAGACCCACTCCAAGGATTGTAGACCAAGGCCCAACCCAAGAGGGGTTGACCAGTCAAACCTATTTTAGGTCAAACACCCAGACCCAATTTTATGTATATAAATACATAAGTTTTTCCTTCCTTCCTTATTTTTCCCTTTTTCATCAAAACTCTAACCCAAACCTAAAAATCAGCCGACCTTCACCCAATTTCCTATTCATTATCGGCTCCTCCTCTCTGTGTTGGCCGCCACCCTCCATCGGAGTCTCGTCGGTGTTCAACCGAGACTCGCCTGTACCACGCCGCCTCGCCGTGACCTCGTCGCCGTCTTCCCAGCCCCTGACCCTTCTCCATGTCCTTCCTCTACAGCCAGCCGACCGGAAGCCTCAGCCTCCACCTCGTCGACCTCCCTGACCAGAGCCTCGACCCACTGCTGAACCCCCGCAGCGCCGAGCCACTTCACCACGATGACCAGCCATAGCGGATCTCGACCTGGCCACCTCATCTCCACAGTGCACTTCCCTCTCTCGACCACTGTCATCATCCCCGACGTCTTCTCCTGTACTCCTCCACCGTCGACCTCCTGCCGGAGCCGACGTCCCCTCCTCGCCAGAACTGCCATCGATTTCCCTCACCATCACCAACACCACCAGCATGGTCACCATCCTTCCATCTCCATCACCTCCTCTCCATCTTCCGCCAAGTTCGACCCACCGGAGCAACTCACCGGAGCGGTGCCTCCATCCCTCGTCGACGTCCCCAGTACATCCTCCTCCGCTCTCCTCCTCTTCCCTGTCCTCCCTACGGATCTCCCCTCGCCTGCTCGACAGGAGGACCACCGCCGAAACTTCCTCTTTCCCGGCGACTTAACATCGACCCAAGCCATATCCTCTCCTCCCTGATTCTGTCCACCTCCCTCGAATTGAACTCAGCCCCTCCGGCCTCGCCAACCTGCCGTGAACCCCCTCGTTCCTCTTCCCTGACTCCCTCCTCCGCCTTGGCCAGAGCCTGCCTGCCGGAGAGCCATCACCAGCATCGTTAATCAACGCGCTTCATCGACATTATCTTATCACCATCACCACCATCAAGCCATCCTCCCTGTCCTCCTTTCCCTGTACTGACCTTCCTCGTCGGACCCTCTGGCCGAAGCTGCATCTCCACATCACCACCCATCTTCATCATCCTCATCGTATCATCATCATATCATCTTTACCACCACCAGGACTCGCCGAGGCAACTCCCCTGGCCGGAGTGCCATCCACACCACCATCATCCCTAAACACCATCACCACACTCCCCATTATCATCTCCACTATCACCATGTATTGCCGGAGAAGTCCCCTGACCGGACTCCGACAGTCCACCTCGTCACCACTATTTGTATCATCATCATCCCCTCACCATCGTCGTAGACAGTCGTCATTATCACCATCACCAGCCCACAATCATCATCATCTCAATTCATCACCATCACCTCATCGTCACCCCACCAGGCATTATCACCATCAGTATTTGTCATCCTCACCATCATCGTCAACCTCTCTTCGTCGTCGTCCAACCAATCCCGTACGCGTACACCGAGGTTCGAACCTGTCCCACCTTCTTATTTCGTATGTATATTGAGTATATGTTATTAGGACATGCGTATTTCTTATAATTGCTAGCTGATATCGGACCCTGAGTCGGTGAACCCTGTACTGCATACACGAACTTGTACTCGTACATGTATATTAATTAGTTGATATAATTATATATATTTAGTATGTACATACTATTCAACTTAGAATATGTATAATTAATGAATATATATGGTATATGTGTATATTGTAATTAATTATATATTAATAAATAATTAGGAGTAGGTGTATTCAGACTGTATGACCTAGGACACCGTGGACTGCCCCGTATTTGTCCTTGACCCTCTTGACCCTAAGAACAATATTGGTGTCTGCCTTGAGTACACCGACGTACTGGCGAGACCGTGTTAGTTGACTGATTTATTGTGTACAGTACTTAAAGACCCGATACCCGCGTAATTCAACGCGTAATTGACCGTGTTAGATGATTAGTGCCACCCCTAGTGTACCCGAGTCCAGTATAAATATTATTGTGTGTGTACTAGTGTAATGACTAATGATTTTATTGTATTATATCACATGTACATAGGATGTTGGATTTATTCTGCACGACTTTTGGAGCAGGTTATTGGTACATTGCAGCTTCCTTGCCAGGCAAGTATACCTTGCCATTGTACTATTATTCATATTCCCTACGTTGCATGCATCCTTATTTTCTGTCGTTAGCTCATATATTTTAATTGTTATATAAAATGTGCGCGATGGTGACGTCGCGATATATTTTTATTTATGCATTGCATTGACCTTGTTCATGAGACTACCCCATTATCATGTAGCATCATTAGGTTCATTTGACTGTGACACATTTTTACACGAGTTGTGAGTCTCATATAGATCACGGACGCACGTATTGACTGATCATCGGTACGTGTGGGACGTGCGTTAGGAATAACTGTTGTTAAAAACTTTGCATGCTAATAGACTTGGCAGTTATTAGAGGTCCATAGACATAGCCTATTGTAGTACGGTGGTCCCATCCTTGTCCTTGTTTGGTTGCAGGATTGGGCTAGGGTACTAAGAATAGGCTATGGACCGATTCGTGTCATGGATGTGACATGCTTAGAGCATGGGATGGAAAGAACAACAAGTACCGCATTTGAGCTCCTTTGCACTTTTTCTGTGACGCCCGGATTCTCCGCTGGAGATACGGGTGGTGATGACCCATATATATACATTGGCGGGCCTCCGCCGTTCAAAAGATGATGTGCCTTTGGGCCCCTGGATCTTCAAAAGAGAACCATGCCAAATCCTAGTTTTCAGCCAGATAGCTCACTTGTAGGGAAAGTTGTTCTTAACTACATTCACTTAGACGGTTAGGCGACCCTTTTGGATATTTATTTCAGTACTTTATTGGCATGTGTTTAAGTATCTTGTTATGTCCCTCTGAGGACCTGGTCCGCTGCCAGGTGTACCTGTTCTTGAGTATTTGCAGGAGCGCAGATTTGGATGGTTGTGTATGCTTCGTGGATGTCTTCTCTTCGGGCCGTGATCGATAGCCGGTATACTTATATTTTGGTTGATTGTGTTATACTCGTATTGTATTTACTTTTTCCATTTGAGTTGGTAGTGGAATTATTTCCATCCAACTATCATCCTTAGATACTTCTTCTTGAGCTCTAGTTTCATAGACATTGGTTATTTTATTTATATCTGATTTTCGTGGATGAGATTTAGATTTTACCCTGTGACTAGTATTACCTTTTATACCACTCGTGGATTTGATATTCATATTAAAGTGTACGTATGGATTTGGTTTCCATATATTGGAGTTACCACATCCATGTGGCTGGCATGCTTACGTGTCCTAGTCCTACGTAATTTGGGACTGGGACGTGACATGTTTTTGTGGTGGCCCATGCAGGTCAAGAGCATATTTTCTCGGTTACGTTACTGTACCGAACAAGCCTGCACCTAGGACTAGTGTATAGGATCTCATCCACAATTGACTATGATTTATCTTCCTCCTATTTGTTCTATTTGAACAATTGTATCTTGCTTGGTTCATGTACTTCCCTAATAAGTTCTTTGAGTATAGACTTCTGTTAGAATATAGGAACCCCTGTTATTAGGATGATAATTAGGGTAGCACACCTATTAAGAATACAACGAGAATATAGACACACCACTAAGTTTAGAATATCTAGTGAACCCTAGAATTCCTTATCTTTATATTGGTATACCATTACCCCTTGATGTATTAAGAAGACTTGAGAGTAGTATAGACACTACTAGAGATAGTTAGAAGTTTTACCATAATGTTTGACCCTAGTATTGAGGAACCAATGGAGAACCAATATTGAACATTAGGACTGAACCTAACCCTCATAATTGGATAGTATTGGGGAACTGTAAAACTTAGATCATTGCCTTGTTATTAGTAGACAGCATCCTAGGAAGCCTAGAGGAATATAATCAACCCTCTCCCTTGATCATGCCTCGAACATAGCAACTAGCATCCCACTCCTCTTTAGAAAACCATGATGCTATCTAGAGCCCTTATCTTAATTTCATATATTGTTCCTCTGCGGCCTTAACATTCGCTAATTACGCGACGAATAAATTATCTTTTTATTCTTTTCTTCATCTTTCAACTCGTGCCATCTGACACTTCTGATTATAGACCAAGTGACTATACTCTACAATAGGATATATAGTTTGCTATAGTCATAGTTGTAATCTTGAACTTTGAATTGTGTACCTTATAGTTAGAACCTGATAGTTGAGTTGTTCAATTAGATTGTGGTGATTACCCCTAGTGGTAGACCACGTAATTTGTATCCTCACCTCGATATAGGTTTGATCCCTTTCCCCTAACGGCTAGTAACTCTTCTATTCTCGCTATCGACACATGTTCTATGAGCACTAGGATTAAGACTTAAGGTGACCCTTACCTATATAATGCAATAGGAGACCCTAATAAGTACCAAGATCTTTCCTCATATACCCTAATAAGAGTTTCTGCTCTATTTACATGTACAAGATTATTTTGTAGGACCATCTTAAGACTGTCACAGTATTAGTTTAATTGTTTTAAGTTGGGTAGTATGCCTCACAACCTAGTATCTCACAGTCTTTTGACCCATTATTGAAGTGTAACTGAATGACATTAATTGTATGCTAGCAAGGACGACATTATTTATTCAGACAATAGAATTTAGAGGTCCATGCCCTATTTGGTCGACTAGCGACTTAGACAATAAGGTTGTATGATAACTGTAGAGGTTGTAGAGTCTTTTTATTATTGTTGCTTATGATGTTTTGTTCTGTGAACTTGAATTAATTTGCACCTTCTTTCATCATAATCCAGCGTATTTATATTTGTTTTACTATCTTGACTTATGCTGCTATTATAGCCTAGTTTTTGCAAGCTTATTCTTTATCAAGCTTGTTCACTACATATGTATTAGTGGACGCGCACACTAATACATTTCAGGATCAGTGTATTAAGGCCTAGCTAACCTTAGTGCGCTTGGTTCGCCCTCCGCAATACTATTTTTCGTGGATTGAGATATATAGTGATTAGTAGACGAATATACTTGCCCTAGACATGTCTAAGCGTATCGTATCAGCTACATAACTGTACTAATACGAGCATGCGAATACGGATTTTCCCAAATAGGATTTCAGTCCACAACCGCCTTGGCAATTCCCATTTGGATTCCTTTAAACGCCTTGATCCCTATACTTGTATTCTATTACTTCTCCCTTGAACTCTTATTTATTGATCTATGTCTTTCTTTATTTCGAAAAGACGAAACATCTTGCTTGGTATAAGTTTGATATATAGATAGTACTAGATATTCCCCATAGGCCAATCACATTGTTTGATGACTACATTTTATAAATGATTAAGGGCATATCATAGACGATATGTTTGGTGTTAAAGACTGGAGAATTCAATAACATGATTAAATAATTTGGGACATAGCCTTCTTAGGTGTATAGCCTTAGATGATAGATGGATAAATTCTAAGTTTGGTAGAAACTACCATGTTAACTTAAGAAGAATTCTTTATACTGTAATCAAGTGAGGTTAGATAGAGAAACCCTACCCTAGTTTAATTTCGAGGATGAAATTATTTTAAGTTGGGTAGATTGTAAACCCCCTCACCCAAAATTAGGGCTACTTGGCTTAGATAGTAAAATTAGGGCTAGTTTGAACCCAATTGGAATTAGAACACGGCTTTTATTTAATTATGCAATAATTAAATAACACGTAGCGCACCTTACCGTTGCTACGATAATTGGAGACACAATCTTGCCCGTCTTGTGCATCTCAAATTTTATTAAAATTCTACACTGTTCCCTCAACGCCCCTGACAATTATGTCCCGCCTGATCTAATCCCATGTACTCCTAATTAATTCTGGAACATCGTGCGTATTTCGATTTAAGTAATTAAACCCAATTTTCGCCTTTATACAATTTTCAATTGTTGGGGGACTTTTATGCAAAAATGCATTTAGGTATCTCCACCATTGGACAATTCATAAAGAAACTCAATTTTCCCTTCACGTAGATTTTTCTGTAATTATCGGAATGTGCAAACGCATAACCTCGATCCCTCATTTAAACCCCATCCTTGTATTTTAACCATGCAATTTCTAGCCTTCCCAAATACCCCAAGTGAGATCAAGACCCACTCCAAGGATTGTAGACCAAGGTCCAACCCAAGAGGGGTTGACCAGTCAAACCTATTTTAGGTTAAACACCCAAACCCAATTTCATGCATATAAATACATAAGTTTTCCCTTCCTTCCTTATTTTTCCCTTTTTCATCAAAACTCTAACCCAAACCTAAAAATCAGCCGACCTTCACCAAATTTCCTATTCATCATCGGCTCCTCCTCTCTGTGTTGGCCGCCACCCTCCACCGGAGTCTCGCCGGTGTTCAACCGAGACTCGCCTGTACCACGCCGCCTCGCCGTGACCTCGTCGCCGTCTGCCCAGCCCCTGACACTTCTCCATGTCCTTCCTCTATAGCCAGCCGACCGGAGGCCTCAACCTCCACCTCGTCGACCTCCCTGACCAGAGCCTCGACCCGCTGCTGAACCCCCGCAGCGCCGAGCCACTTCACCACGACGACCAGCCAGAGCGGATCCCGACCTGGCCACCTCATCTCCACAGTGCACTTCCCTCTCTCGACCACTGTCATCATCCCCGACGTCTTCTCCTGTACTCCTCCACCGTCGACCTCCTGCCGGAGCCGACGTCCCCTCCTCGCCAGAACCGCCATCGATTTCCCTCACCATCACCAACACCACCAGCATGGTCACCATCCTTCCATCTCTATCACCTCCTCTCCATCTTCCGCCAAGTTCGACCCACCGGAGCAACTCACTGGAGCGGTGCCTCCATCCCTCGTCGACGTCCCCAGTACATCCTCCTCCGCTCTCCTCCTCTTCCCTGTCCTCCCTACGGATCTCCCCTCGCCTGCTCGACAGGAGGACCACCGCCGGAACTTCCTCTTCCCCGGCGACTTAACATCGACCCAAGCCATATCCTCTCCTCCCTGATTCTGTCCACCTCCTTCGACTCGAACTCAGCCCCTCCGGCCTCGCCAACCTGCCGTGAACCCCCTCGTTCCTCCTCCCTGACTCCCTCCTCCACCTTGGCCGGAGCCTGCCTGGCCGGAGAGCCATCACCAGCATCGTTAATCAACGCGCTTCATCGACATCATCTCATCACCATCACCACCATCAAGCCATCCTCCCTGTCCTCCTTTCCCTGTACTGACCTCCCTCGCTGGACCCTCTGGCCGAAGCTGCATCTCCACATCACCACCCATCTTCATCATCCTCATCGTATCATCATCATATCATCTTCACCACCACCAGGACTCGCCGGGGAACTCCCCTGGCCGGAGTGCCATCCACACCACCATCATCCCTAAACACCATCACCACACTCCCCATTATCATCTCCACTATCACCATGTATTGCCGGAGAAGTCCCCTGACCAGACTCCGACAGTCCACCTCGTCACCACCATTTGTATCATCATCATCCCCTCACCATCGTCGTAGACAGTCATCATTATCACCATCACCAGCCCACAATCATCATCATCTCAATTCATCACCATCACCTCATCGTCACCCCACCAGGCATTATCACCATCAGCATTTGTCATCCTCACCATCATCGTCAACCTCTCTTCGTCGTCGTCCAACCAATCCCGTACGCGTACACCGAGGTTCGAACCTGTCCCACCTTCTTATTTCGTATGTATGTTGAGTATATGTTATTAGGACATGCGTATTTCTTATAATTGCTAGCTGATATCGGACCCTGAGTCGGTGAACCTTGTACTGCGTACACGAACTTGTACTCGTACACGTATATTAATTAGTTGATATAATTATATATATTTAGTATGTATATACTATTCAACTTAGAATATGTATAATTAATGAATATATATGGTATATGTGTATATTGTAATTAATTATATATTAATAAATAATTAGGAGTAGGTGTATTCAGACTGTATGACCTAGGACACCGTAGACTGCCCCGTATTTGTCCTTGACCCTGTTGACCCTAAGAACAATGTTGGTGTCTGCCTTGAGTACACCGACGTACTGGCGAGACCGTGTTAGTTGACTGACTTATTGTGTACAGTACTTAAAGACCCGATATCCGCGTAATTCAACGCATAATTGACCGTGTTAGATGATTAGTGCCACCCCTAGTGTACCCGAGTCCAGTATAAATATTATTGTGTGTGTACTAGTGTAATAACTAATGATTTTATTGTATTATATCACATGTACATAGGATGTTGGATTTATTCTGCGCGACTTTTGGAGCAGGTTATTGGTACATTGCAGCTTCCTTGCCAGGCAAGTATACCTTGCCATTGTACTGTTATTCATATTTTCTACGTTGCATGCATCCTTATTTTCTGTCGTTAGCTCATATATTTTAATTGTTATATAAAATGTGCGCGACGGTGACGTCGCGATATATTTTTATTTATGCATTGCATTGACCTTGTTCATGAGACTACCACATTATCATGTAGCATCATTAGGTTCATTTGACTGTGACACATTTTTACACGAGTTGTGAGTCTCATATAGATCACGGACGCACGTATTGATTGATCATCGGTACGTGTGGGACGTGCATTAGGAATAACTGTTGTTAGAAACTTTGCATGCTAGTAGACTTGGCAGTTATTAGAGGTCCATGGACATAGTCTATTATAGTACGGTGGTCCCATCCTTGTCCTTGTTTGGTTGCAGGATTGGGCTAGGGTACTAAGAATAGGCTATGGACCGATTCATGTCATGGATGTGACATGCTTAGAGCATGGGGTGGGGAGAACAACAAGTACCGCATTTGAGCTCCTTTGCACTTTTTCTGTGACGCCCGGATTCTCCGCTAGAGATACGGGTGGTGATGACCCATATATATACATTGGCGGGCCTCCGCCGTTCAAAAGACGATGTGCCTTTGGGCCCCTGGATCTTCAAAAGAGAACCATGCCAAATCCCAGTTTTCAGCCAGATAGCTCACTTGTGGGGAAAGTTATTCTTAACTGCATTCACTTAGACAGTTAGACGACCCTTTTGGATATTTATTTCAGTACTTTATTGGCATGTGTTTAAGTATCTTGTTATGTCCCTCTGAGGACCTGGTCCGCTGCCAGGTGTACCTGTTCTTGAGTATTTGCAGGAGCGCAGATTTGGATGGTTGTGTATGCTTCGTGGATGTCTTCTCTTCGGGCCGTGATCGATAGCCGGTATACTTATATTTTGGTTGATTGTGTTGTACTCGTATTGTATTTACTTTTTCCATTTGAGTTGGTAGTGGAATTGTTTCCATCCAACTATCATCCTTAGATACTTCTTCTTGAGCTCTAGTTTCATAGACATTGGTTATTTTATTTATATCTGATTTTCGTGGATGAGATTTAGATTTTACCCTGTGACTAGTATTACCTTTTATACCACTCGTGGATTTGATATTCATATTATAGCGTACGTATGGATTTGGTTTCCATATATTGGAGTTGCCACATCCATGTGGCTGGCATGCTTACGTGTCCTAGTCCTACGTAATTTGGGACTGGGGCGTGACAAGATGCGATTTAGGTCATTGTGGACAGGTTGACCAAATCAGCCCACTTTTTGGCATTTAAAGTGGGTACATCTACGGAGAAGCTCGCAGAGATGTATGTGTGCCAGATTGTCAGATGTACGGTATTTTAGTGAGCATAGTCTCGGATCAGGATAGTCGCTTCACATCCCACTTCTTGAGGAGTTTATAGGCTAGCTTGGGCACTCAGCTCAAGTTCAGTACTGCTTATCACCCTCAGACTGACGGATAGTCAGAGAGGACTATTCAGACTCTCGAAGATATGCTACGCACCTGTGTTTTGGATCTTGGAGTTTCTTGGGAGGATCACCTTCACTTGGTAGAGTTTTCATACAATAACAGCTACCAAACCAGCATTGAGATGTCACCATTCGAGGCATTATATGGACAGAGATGCCGCACTCCGTTATCCTGGGATGATGTTGGTGACAGAGCTATATTGGGACCAGAGATGGTAGTGGATGCAGCCGAGAAGGTAAAGTTTATTAGGGATAGACTTCGAGTGGCACAGGACAGGCAACGGTATTAGACCGATAGCCACCGAAGATCTTTGGAGTTTGAGGTATAGTTTTAGTTTTTTTTGCTTGTGTTTAATTGTTGTTTGATATAGTGCTAAGGTTGTGTTTCGTGCTAGGTTGGTGGTCCAGTTTTCTTGAAGATTACTTCGACACGTGGCAAGATTTATTTCGATGGAGGCGGCAAGCTTAGTCCGTGATTCATCGGACCTTTCAGTATTCTTGAGAAGGTCGGTGCAGTTGCATACAGACTAGACTTACCACCTGCATTGGAGGGAGTGCATAATGTGTTTCACATGTCGCAGCTGAGATGGTACGTGGCAGATCCCAGTCATGTGTTGGATCACTCGAAGATAGAGGTAGCCCCAACTCTTAGCCATCCAGAGCAGCCAGTTGAGATTCTGGATCGGAGAGAGAAGGTATTGAGGAACCAGATGATTCTTTTGGTGTGCATCGCGTGGAGGCATCACTCGCCAGGAGAGAGTACCTAGGAGCGAGAGACCAAGATGGGCAAGCGATATCCATATCTGTTCGAGCCGTGAGTATAATTATTTTTTGCATTGTATTATTTACTTTTGGTAGTTAGTTTCTTCTTTAATTTCGAGGAAAAAAAATTTCTAAGTTGGGTAGGATTGTCACCCTCATATTTTTATTTAATGGTAGTTTGGTAATTGACACAGATATTTTAATTTTAGGATGTATTATATTTAAATATTGTGCATGTATGATTAATTATTTATTGTATTAATTATTGATTATTAGTTGTAGATTTATTTTAGACTTGTGTAGTGGGCATAACCTATTTATTAGTTGCATGAACCCAATATTTTAGATGAGTTTAGATTGAGCCCATGAATTAGGCCCATGGATTAGGAGGTTGTATTAATTAGTGAAACCATTAGACTAGAATATTCCCTTCCTAATTAATTCTTCATGAGAGAACCCAAGGGGTGATTAGGATATTTTATACTAGCTTGGGGAGAGGGCTAGGGCTGGCCACCATAGAGGAAGAAGAGAGAGTGCCTCATTTTATTTCATTCCCAATTCCATTAGATATAGTTTTCCCTCTTCCAATTTCCTTCATTCCCTCATCAATCCTTCACCAATTTCTTCATAATTTTATTTTCTATTATTTATTGGAGGCTTTTACATCAAGGATCTACAAGAAAGAAGTAAGGAGCAATAAGGAGGAGGCCAAGATCTACAAGGAGAGGAGCTACTATTCATTTAGGGACTTTTTATTGGAAATCCATCTCCCAATAAGTATATTTTAGTTTTTTCTCTTCTAGTAGACTCTAAATATGATATTTAACCATGAAAAACAAATTCACATGCATAGGCTACCCATAGAAATTGGTTTTAGGTTCATCGGAGACCTACGGTGGAAGTTACGTACAATTTGGTGTCAATTTTGGGAGAATTACGAGATTGGCATATGTGGTGTTTGTCAATTGGTCTAATAGATCAAATTGATATATGATTGCTTGTTTGTGACTAGTGCCATTTTTATAATTGGGTACGTGTCGGCCGTATCTCGTCAATTTGACAAAACGGGTTAATTTTGGGGGTTTTCCTCCGAAACGGAGACTTGTGCATATCACATTATGACACGGACATGTAGTTTATCTAATTACTATATGTATTGCTCATATTTAGTGTATTAGACTTGCTCGTGTTCTCCGAGATTCGTTTGGTTGTGTGTTGGAGCCGTATCGCAAGCGTATCATAGAGTTAGTGTGATACGGGTGCGGTGCACTCCACGTGTTTGGTATTTTGCTCTAAATTCTATATGTGCATGTGTGTATATGTATCTATATGATATTTTATATATATATGTAAGTATATAGAGTAATTTATCAATATGTATCTATATATATACTTGTGATTGTATATACATATATGTGTATGTGTGTTATATATATATGTATGCTTATATGTGATTGAATATACATATCTACCTAGTAGTGGGAGTGCATATATATATGTATACATGGTTTGATATATACATAGAGTGATATATATATATATATATATATATATATATATATATATATATATATATATATATATATGTGTGTGTAGGGTGTTTATGTGTGGTATGTGAGCTTAGTGTTGTAGGTATTTGTGTTTGTGTGTGTGTGAGCTACTGAGCTTAACACAGAATCTGCAGTAGGATTCAGAAGGTATGCAGTATCAGTTTTAGCACTGGGAGCAAGAAAACAGTGTACTTCACAGTGAATAGCATAGGGGAACTCGTGCACTAGGCATCGAGCAGTCCGCAATGCACAGCCAGTGCATGCCACAACATCAATTAAGTTATGCAGGCATATGCTGCACAGCAAGGAGGAAGGGACAGCCAACTGTGCAACATGCATTACAGTAAAGATTGAGAAGTGCAGCAGAATGAGCAATCGTGCACAGCTAAGTGTAGCATTGTGCACAGCAGACTGGGCAACCAGTTCAGCAAGTGGTTGTGCAGCAAGGTAGGGAGTAATGCACTGAGTTAGGAAGTGTGTAGCCCACTACAGCAAGCTCGGGCCTTCAACATTGTGAAGTAAAACTGCACAGCTTGTGCAGTCTCAGTTCAGTCAGCAAGAGGGGGACTCGGGGAGAGCAGCTATGTGTAGTCAGTAACAGAAGAGGGGAGGTTCCTTTGAGTATCAGTATATCAGGACGTATCAAGCTAGGTATCAGTTAGCTAATAGTTTGTTAGGTTTTGAGATATTGGGTATTTGAGGTTTTGGGTTAGTTAGTGATCAAGGTATTGCTTTAGTTTGTTAGTTATTTATTGTTTAGTAGTAGATAAGTTAGCATTAGTTAGTTCAATTGATGTATTGGTATGTATATTGTTAGTAATTTAGTTATATATTTATAATTAGTATATTGGGTAATAGCTAGTGTAGTGTATATATATATTTAGTATATTGGGTAATAGCTATTACCCAATATATAACTAGTTAGTTCAACTAACAGAGAATGTACTCGCCTGACGTCCTGAGCAACTGGCGAGGATCGAGGTCTAAACTGGCGTCGCGAAGAACTATACAAAAAGTAAAGTTAAACGGACTCTAAAGAGCTAAACAGATATAAAATAACTAAAAACAAGCTTCTAGGGTTGTTCTAGGTCAAACAGGTCAAACC
>JAYESA010000018.1:114469047-114524047 GCA_036927795.1 Iris macrosiphon
ATGCTGTGCTTTAACGGAGAAGCTCTGTTTGTACGTTGAAGGCTCTGAAGTCCTCTGTTTACGCTGCTTTGCATCAATATGCTGCGTAGAGCTATCCAGCATATTTTTCATGCTTCTACATGACCCCCTTCAAAGCTTTTAAATTCCTCGTAATTTTAAATGCTTTGAATGAAGCATGACCCCCTCCTCGTAACTCAAAATGTTTCTGAATGGAGTTTTAAAACGGTCAAGGCTGACTTTATGGCGGATTTATTGGGGATCGGTGCTCTCTCTCGCCTATAAAATGGCTGAGGAGTTCTCCTATTCTTCCCATACTTCCTTCATCATACAGAGATGATGGCCGAAGTTCGTCGGGTCGACTTGAGGAAGAAGGAGATCATGCTTTTACAGCATGTAAGGAGCCGAAAAAGGTGGCATCTTCGAGCAAATATCCTCTGCAACGATGGATCATGGAAGGATATCATAGCCTTTTTTGCTCGGAATAATCAGCAACTTTGTATGGTGGTTCTTCGGGAGAGAAGAAGAATCGTATTTTACCATGCCGCTTGCAAGCGGTACCTTCTCCCGTTACCTCCGGGGACGAGAGCAGCAACTAGCTCTGACCTCGGGTATTGAGTTGGGTGAAATACCTCAACTCAATCTGTCACGGTGCACGGAGCATGGGATCTGCATAATTTAGGCAGGCCCAGTTTCGTATTCTCCCTCCATTTATCATTTTAGTCGGTTGTGGAAACCGACCAACTGCTGGAGGAGAGATAAAGAATTGGCGCCCATGCAAGAACCTGGTAGAGCAGATTCTGGGGGGTGGCCTTTCGACGACGACGAGAGAAATCCTTTTGTAGACGAGATTTCCTTCATATGTAATCATGAAAAAAAACCATGTAGACTGGATTTCCCTCATATGTAATCATGACTTTAATCTTTAATAAAATTGTCTTTCTTCCGTGCATATGATTATCTTGCCATACTTTGCTGTAAAGTTTGAATATGTGTAGCTTCGACACGTCTGATTCTTTATGCCGACTCTGTTTAGAAAGAGTGCTAGGTCCTGTCCTGTCTTTTACGCATAACTTAGGGATGCGTAGAAAGCCGCTTTAGCATTCGAGTGTTCGAACTGTCCTGCTGTTTAGGAGTGAGGAACCGCATAGAATTCTGAACTGTTACTTTTGATAAACAGAATTTCTTTGTTCAGACATCATCTTCAAGAATGATTTCTCAAAAATCCCTTGAAACAGGGCAAGAAATGGCTGTCAAACTGATTTGCCATCTTGGTAGATAAAATATTCAGACTGGAGTCTGGATGAATTTTGAATCGACCCATGAAGAAGAGTAATTTTTTAATGTTGAACTCTGTATGCTTCGGGTACTTAGGATATCTTGAGGTCAAGAAGGAGTAACTTCTGTATGAACTCCTGTAATTGACCGCCTTGAGGATCGTTCAGATGTACGCGTACTCTGGCCTACATATCTTTCAGATGTGCGGGAAGTCATGGAGCGCAAAATCATAAGTTGGCAGCCTCTGAGCATAAACTAAACACCATCGAGCATGAAATCATAGACTTATAGTTCCTAAGCGTGAAGTCGTAGGTTTGTAGCCTCTTGAGCATAAAAGCTACCGAGCACAAAGGCATCCGGCGTAAAACCTGACTTGTAGCTGTTGAACGTAAAGTCGTAGATTCATAACTGTCGAGCGTAGAAATCTTCTTAGCGTAGAACTGTAGTTTTGTTGCTTCTGAAAAGAAAATTTTTCGAGCATGAAGTCGTGGATCCGTCGCCTCTGAGCGTAAACTATGCGCCACCGAACGTGAGATCATCGATTTGGTATCTGCTGAGCGTAAAGTCGTAGGTTTGTAGCCTCTCGAACATAAAAGCTACCGAGCACAAAGGCATCCGGGCGTAAAACCATAGACTTATAGCCTGCGAGCGTAAAATCGTAGATCTATAGCTGTCGAGCGTAGAAAGCTCCTTAGCGTAGAAACCACGAACCTGCTTTGCGCGAAAAAAATTTCAAATTCGCTGACTGTCCGCCTTCTCTGAATAATAGGCTGACGTAGGACCCAATCATAACCGAATATTAATTAGAAGATTTGGTTCGGGGTCCGAGGAGTCCATCCGAACTCTATATATATCCCAAGTTTATGAGAGAAAAACTTTCCATCCGTCTTCTGCGAGAGAAAGCTTTCGACTGTTCGAGTTCTTCTCCATTTTTTCTTCGAGTCTTCAAAGTTTCCAGCAATGGCCTCGAAGCAAGCTTCCTCCACTAAGGGAAAGAAGGTTGATTCTTCTTCTCGTTCTTCTGCTCAAGTGAGAGCGTCTCTGGTTGGACAGGGCAAATCCCATTCTGAGCGGAGCATCCCGCCGACGAGTAGTGCACCCGGCCTGGAAGGTAGAGCTTTTGGGAAAAAGAGAATGACTAAAAATCCTTCGCACACGTTGAACGTGACCGCGCTAGGTCATCTTCTGTGCTGATAGCCTCTTCGAAAAAGATGACGCACTGAGACGTTTCATCTTTTTACGCCCATATTTCTAATGTGTCAGCGTAAAAACTCCATATTTTTGCAGTCGAGCGTAAAAGCTTCGACTGTTCGAAAAGTTTGGCGTATAAAATTTGAGTGTTTTACGCTTTTGGATGAAAATCCTGGCGTAATAACTCATTTTTAATCAGTCTGACATAAAGCACAGACCGTATACTGCCGATCTTGAATTTTACGTTTAGGGAATGGATTCCAGCGTAAAAACTCAAGTTTCACAGTCTCGGCGTAGAGCACGGACTGTTGATTTTTTTTTTGTGGATGCTGCAAGTCCTGTAATGTCTAGTTATAGGAACTGACGTGTTTCTCTTGTACTTTTGCAGTCAACTTGCATAAGTCTCCGTTGGCTGAGGTGATGGGCTCTGCCACCGGGATGCTGCACTCCAACTATCTGGAGGATCTGTCGCACGTGACATTTCCTATCTCCGGGCCCAGTATCCCGAAGGAAGGGCAAATCTGATATTGGCTCAGGGCGAGCAAACGCTGCTGAACTTGATCAACGGGGAGCCCCTAACGTACGTAGACGGAGAGCAATACCTGAAGTCGGCTTTCCTCTTCGGGGACATGATTGACAAGCAGTCCCAGACAAAGCCCAAGAGAGAACTCTGGGTTTTCCCTGCCGAGGGTTTGGTCTTGTATCTGCCCAATATGCCGAGAGACTACCCCATCTCGGCCTTCTTCCATGCTACGCATCCCAGGAGGATGTCATGGACGCTGACCCCCAATCTTCACGTCAAGCCAGGGAAGATCTTTCATCTGAGAGGAGCTGACCAGGGGTCGTTTGTCAGCCGCCCTTCTGGCTCTGTGACGCTGTTCAGGGGGTTATACCCGGGCAATATCCCGAGTGAAGACAGTTTGGTGATCCAGCCGGTCCAGTTATTGACTTTTTGTAATGATTTTATGGGACGTGGGGGAGTATACCCTAAGGTGAACCCTCGGTGTGGCGGGTGGATCACCCCCACAAATCTTCGATGGGCTCGTTTAGTTGATTGGGCCCTGAAGCATTTCCAGACCGAGTTGGAGAGCATTGGCCTGTTTGCCGCTGTGAGTGCCACCAGTGTTGGGTTACCTCCTAACCCTAACCTGTTCCTGGCACTGATAGAGCGATATATTTTGCTTACCGGGACTTTTGCCACTCCACTGGGGGAGTTGGGATTGGCCCTTTATGAGATGGCAGAGATCTCAAGACTGCCAATGGGGGACACTCTATATGAAGAGTATGTTCCCACGATCCAGGAGCTGGGGGATTCAGACCCTCGGATGGTGGAAGTGTACCAGGAGTTGATGTGCCACTACCTCGCTTGCACCGCTTTTTATGGTGAGCCTTCATATTTGGCTCATATCACCAAATGGACGTCCTATCTTTTCTTCCACCGGTCCAGGACTGCTAAGCCGGAGAAGGTATTAGAGGGCAAGGATCTGCCTGTGAATCCCCTGAGTGCGCTTAATGCTCAGGTAGTTGACGATCTTATGGGGGATGCTGGTGCTTCGGACCGGTTCCTCGACGAAGGGACGGGAAAGTATCCTGAAGGCACTAAGGCCTATAGTTATTTGAGGCGCTGTCGCAGGCCTCTGTCCAGGGAGGCTCAACTGGCTAGCTTCCTCTCCATATGGCTGTGCCGAGTAGTAGTGCCTGGCGTCGCATCTGCGGATCGCATTCACCGTAACACGCTATGGCCTGCAGTGCGTCTGGTATTCGGGGCAAGACTGGGCTTGCTCTCCGCCATGGTGTGCCGTATATAAGCTGGCCTGAGGGCCATGACTGACGGGCTGCTCGTCGATGAAATTCGGCGTGATAGCTTTCCCAGGATAGAATTACCATACCTGTATTTGATGGGTGGTTAATTCTCCATAACCCCCGGGTGATGTCTCCCGGTTCCGACAGTAGTTCGGGGGGTAGTTTCTTGTTGAACTACCAGAAGTCTTCCTGGAACGTGAACACAGTTATAGACTGTCGACGGGCGCTAGGCTTCAGTCATAGTTGGAAGCTTTTCTGTACCGTCCCTTCTGTACATCGCAATCAATCGGGGATTAGGCTCGAGGATTCGGGTAGAGAGAAGACCATTCTTTCTTCCAAAGCTTTTAATTGGTTGGTCTGTATCAGACCATCCCATCTGTTGTACAGAAGCAAAGATTATTGCTTCTTGGAGCCCTACTTGCCCAGTCGGTTTGCCCGGCAGTTTGGGTATGATCAGTTGCACGTGGGCAATGCCGTCACCAGCTTCAGGTCCAGAGGTGGACTCATTGATGGAGCGAGGGGATGGCGATATTTTATCATAGGCTGTACTGGGGCAATTTTTACTATGCCCGTCATTACACTCTCTACGGAGCTGCGCATCCTGCATTCGTGTGCCCAGTTCTATGTGGCAATGAACACCTTCCATCGCGATTTTGATATGCATGGAAGCTTTAGGGTGCCCTCTTCCAAGCCTGGGGGAAGAGTTGAAGTCCCCTCGGTTTCTTCCGACGAGGGTGAGGAGTCCGTTACCCCGGATGAGCCTCTGGTGTCGGTCCCTAGGGGTGAAGTACCTCCTCCTGCAGGGGCTTTGGTAGTTCTTGGGAAGCGAAGGGCTCCTGCTCCCAAGGAGACTTTCCCTCGTAAGAGGAAGAAGAAGATGGTAAATCGTCCTCTCCGGATTCCTGGCATTGAGGCTCCTGGAGGTGAGCTTGCATCTCCCCGTGTTCGGGATAATTCTTTGATTGGAGGTTCCTCGCTTTTTAGAGAGGGACCTTCTACAGTTCCGACTGGTTGTGCCGGAGAATCTCAGTTGGACGCTGGTGTCGCTGCTATTGCTTCAGGTAGTAGAGCGAGGTCACCTTCGGGGCTGAGTATAATAAAGTTCCATATACCTCTAGCCGGATCGGCATCGGGAGGGACTTCTGTCGCGCCTGCGAGCGCACCTAGCGCGATTCCAGCCGATGAGTCTCGGTTGGATTTTGAGGAGGACTTGGAAGACTATCTGTCAGCTTCTGTTAGAAGACCCCTTTCTCCTGGTATGACAGCTTGCCTAGCATCATTAAGAAATGATTTAGCAGTACAGGCTGCGGATGCGACATATATGCCGTCGGTCACGGGTAAATATCGTCTTCACGCCTTTTTTTTAGGAAAGTTAACATTATGCTGATATTAACTTCCTTTCGTCCTCCTTTCAGGGGAAGACCTCTTCGGGGAGGGCAGTGTAGATGCGCCCTTTGGCTCTGGCGGCGATACGGATGTGGCTGATTTTGAAGAGGAAGCATCTTCGGGTGCCGGCTCGCCTGTCGACGAGGTTCCGATATCTCAAGAGGAGGACGAGCCTGTCATCGCGACAATGCCTCCTTTGAGTATGCTGGTATCTTCGTCCGGTATTGGCGCTTCTTCTTTCGTCGCACCACCTGTTAAGGCGACGACCGTGGCGACATCGTCTGTGGTTATTTCTGGAGGGAAAGTCGCCACGATCGCGGACACTCCCCGCGTTCATGCGGACCTAGTTGCGCTGACCGAGCAGTACACCGGTATCTTCTACACCACTTTGAGAACGCTAATGTCAATGGTGTTGGCGAAGAAGTTGGACTTTGCATCGCTAAAGAGGTCCTCTCGGTTCTCGATAGAGGCGATCAGGGAATTCGGTGATACCGGGGTAGCTGACGCGCTGGAGGCGATGGTTAATGGTTTGGAGCAACCCATTAATGAATACCTGCAGCTAGCTCGAGGCAACATTGAAGCTCTGGTCCAGGCCAGATACGACTCCTTGACTGCGCATCTTGTTGAACAGATGGAGCCTCTGAATAAGTCCATCGTGGCTCAGCAGCAGAAGATGGATCATGAGCGTGTCCAACTGGAGTATATCGTCCCCGAGTTGACCCGGTATGAAGCCGAATATGAGAAAGAGGTAGCGAGGGTCCGCATATTAAAAGATGAGCTTGCTCGTGCAGAGGCGAAGGCTCTGTCTTTGTCGGCAGCCCGAGATGTGCTAAAGGAGCGACGGGCGGCTGTTCAGCAGAACCTGACACATGTGGGTGTTATCCATGCTAATTTTGTGTAGGCTCAGTCTGAGCTAGTTGCTTTGAATAATGATGCAGCAAGGTTGGAGCAGGCTCGTGCCGACGTCTTGAACTCCCGGGATGAGAGGATGGCCGTACTGGCGCAGCAGCTTCGCGACCTGACCGCTCCCCCTTCATGATGTACTTTTGCTTTTGCTTTTCAATGTACTTTCGGTCTTTTCTGGGAATAATAAAGAGGCTTTTCATCTGACTTTGTGGACCCATCATTTCGGAATATAAATGACAGGTTTGGGTGAAAGTGATATTAGAGGTAGTATGGACGTGATATATTTTCGGTAAGCTTTAGCAGAGCATATCTATTCAGAGGTCATATGGACATGATAGAATATGATCCAACTAGTTCCATTTTGGAAGTAGTTTTGTCAGAATGAGATCACCTTATTCCACTTGAGCAGAGAAGGTTTAAGCAAAGTACCTTTTCAGGAATTTGCCATTGATAGGAGCCATTAGCAGGTCTTCATTAGGCTGGGCTAACCTGTAAGCGCCGTTTGAGAATGTTGTCTCGATCACGTAAGGGCCTTCCCATTTTGGCTGGAATTTGCCTTTACTTCTGTGAGTAAGAATCATCGGCCTTCTTACAGCTAAAACTAGCTCGCCGGCTTTGAACACTCTTTCCTTTACTTTTTGATTAAAAGTTCTGGAAATGCGTGCTTGGTAAAGCGCGATGCGCTGCTGAGCTTGGAGGCATTTCTCGTCTAATCCTTCTAGCTCTTGAAGCCTTAACAGGTCATTCTTTTCTTGAGTTAACTCATTAGCCACGGCTATCCTGAGTGATGGAATTTGAATTTCGATAGGAAGAACTGCTTCACTTCCGTAAACCAATGAGAATGGCGTACAACCTGTCGGTGCTCGTACCATGGTGCAGTATGCCCAGAGACATTCTTCCATCTTCTTGTTCCAATCCTTCTTGTTCGAAGAGACGAACTTCTTCAAGAGTTTGATAATGGTTTTGTTGAAGGCTTTCGCCAAACAATTAGCAGCCGGATAATATGTCGTAGAGGCCACGTTTCGTATCCTATTTTTATCGCAAAATCGATGGAACGCATGGCTGATGAACTGAGGCCCATTGTCATGGATTATCCTTCGGGAAATCCCAAAGCGATAAACGACGTGATGCTTGATGAAGCTGGCCACATTAGATGTCTTTACCTCAGCAAGAGGGATCGCCTCTGCCCATTTGGAGAAGTAATCCGTGATGGCCAGTATGAACCGGTGACCTCTGGAAGAAAACGGGTGAATAGGACCAGTGATATTCATACCCCATACTTCGAAAGGCCAGGATGCAACCGTAGGATGTTGATGTTCGGACGGTTGATGTATGAAGTCTGCATGAACCTGACAGGCTCTGCATCGTCTGGCATACTTGATTGCGTCTGTGATCATAGTGGGCCAGTAATAGCCCATTCTCCTGATACGATCTTGTAGCTTAGGACCGGATTGATGCGCCCCACACACGCCGTCGTGAGCTTCACGGATAATCCGCTGTGCTTCATCACCAGAGAGACATCGTAATAATAGCCCGTCATAAGACCAGCGATATAGGCATTGTGACGATGCGTCGAAGTAGAAGCGTAATGATCGTCTTTTGACAGATATTGCATCTTTAGGATCTTCTGGCAAGATTTCGTATGCTACGAAATCTATAAAGGGACTTCTCCAGTCTCTCTTGGGGGATCTGTGTCCACCGTGTAACTGCATTCGATGTGAAAGTTGTTTTTCATACAGAATAAGTCTCTGTTAAGAAGGATTACCGAATTCTGCCTTCTTATAGGGGTAGCTAAATCTGCAGCTAGACTGGCTAGGGCATCAGCTTCCAGATTCCGAGACCGAGGTACATGCTCTAGGAAGAAACCTTTGAACGTCATGGCTATCTCGACCGTTGCTCGGTGATAGGGGATGAGGTCGGGATTTCGGACTTCATATATTCCTCTGACTTGATTGACGATCAGCAGAGAATCACCAAAGGCTTCCAGAGATTCGACCCCCAGTTCTTTAGCGACTTGGAGTCCGATTAGTAGGGCGTTGTACTCCGCCACATTGTTAGAACATGGCTCGCTAAGAGAATATGCTCGGTAGATAACGAGTTTATCAAGAGTGACTAGGATGATCCCTACTCCTGAAACCACGTTTCCCCTAGGACCAGTCCTGGAGGCGCCATCGAAGAACAGTTGCCATGCATCGTCTTCCGTTGCGGAATTACACTCTGCAACTTCGTCGGGAATGTCCTCCTACAGTTTGGAGGCCTCCGGGATCGGATGAGCAGCTAGAAAGTCAGCCAATGCTTGGCCTTTGACGGACTTCTGAGGGACGTACACCATGTCATATGGCATTAATAACATCGCCCAAGTTGCGAGTTGGGAATTAAGAACACTGGGCTTGTTCATTAGTACCCGTAGAGGATTGATCCTGGAGATGATGTGAATGGTTTGGCCCGTGACATAGTGTCACATTTTCTGGATAGCGAACATCAGGGCCAAGCATTCTTTCTCCACTGGGTTGTACCGGTGTTCGGCTCCGACCATCATCCTGCTGAGGTAGTAGATAGCCTGCTCGTGGCCCATATTGTTCTTTTGTACGAGAAGATCTCCCAGAGAATGATCCATTGCTCGGTCGTATAGCACGAACGGTCTTCCTATCACAGGAGGTACCAGAACTGGCGTACTAGTGAGGTAGCGCTTGATATCCCTGAACGCTTGCTAACAAGCTTCGTCCCACACGAAGGATACACCTTTCTTTATAAGACGAGAAAAGGGCTGGCATCTCCCGGAGAGGTTGGATATGAATCTTCGGATATAAGCCAGACGATCTTGAAATTCCCTGAGTTCCCTCAGATTGCGGGGCGGTCGCATTTCTAAGATGGCCTTAACTTTATCAGGGTCCACTTGAATGCCTTTGGCGGTGATGACAAATCCCAAAAATTTGCCACTAGATACCCCCAGAAAGGACTTTATAGGGTTCATTTTGAGTTGATGTTGGCGCATTAATTCAAATACTGTCTTCAAGTCTTGGATGTGATTATCCCTGAGGCAGCTTTTGACAGCTATATCGTCCACGTAACACTCCACTGTCTTGCGTAAATACTTATAGAATATGTTGCTCATAGTCCGTTGGTACGTAGCCCCGGCATTCTTTAATCCGAAGGGCATGACCGTATAGCAATATACCCCCAGTGGTGTCCGGAAGGCGGTATGCTTCTCATCTTCAGGATGCATCTTGATCTGATTGTATCCTGAGAATCCGTCCATGAAAGACATATGTTCAAAACTGCATGTATTGTCGATCATGACGTCTGTGATGGGAAGAGAGAACTCATCCTTGGGGTAGGCTGCGTTCAGATCTCGGTAATCAATGCATATACGTACTTTCCTATTCTTCTTCATGACCGGGACAACATTGGCGACCCAATCGGGATGTTGTTCCTCACGGATGAAGCCGCAGGCTATCAACTTCTTGACTTCAGCTTCAATGGCGTCCATCATGTCCGGGCGGAACCGGCGTTGGTGCTGCTTCACAGGCTTTCAATCGGGCAGTATGTTGAGTTTATGAGTAGCTATCTTTGGATCAAGACCTGGCATATCCTCATAATTCCACGCAAAGACGTCGATATATTCTTTTATCAGTTGGATATTTTTTTTCCTTCCTTCTTCGGAAAGGTTGTTACTGATAAATATCGGTCTTGGTAAAAGTTCATCCCCAACGTCAATCTGGATAACTTCATCTTCAGTGGGAGGTTCTCTCTGCTCGAAGCGGAACTCCCATTGTGTATCCATCTGCTGAGCCCAAGCGTCATTTTCAAACAGTTCAGATTCTTTTTCGTCTGATTTGAAGGAATCCGTCACTACCACATTTGCTGATAATGTTTGCTCGAGAGCGTGAGATGAGTCAGAGGGCGATGCGTCGTCTTGAAAAGAGGAAAAGATATCCTCGTTCTACTTGGAATTCGTAAGGGAGGTAGAATACCTTAACCTGAAACGGGTTTGTTAATAGTGGGGATTGCCGAGCAGCGGTATTCGTCTGTCTTTCTCATAGTTGAGACCTGGTTCCATCCTCAAGTTGTAACCCATATTTTGCATAATCTTCAAGGATTGTAGGCTGTACCTGTGAACTTGCATTTTATCAGAGTCATCATCGAAGGAATCCTCTTGTATAGTCTATTCGTTGCGCATGCGGCCGAAGACTATTGAACGCTGACCGTTGCGGGCAGGTAGAACAATGAAGATAGAATCCTCATGTGGTCCATATGTCGTGGTGACATTGGGTGATGACGCCACTTCCCATATGTACGGATGATAGGAATCTATAGCTGCCAAGAATTTTTGTGCTATAGGCTCTATATCGTCATGGTGAGAGGGTTCCTGATTTGGAATCCGAACGTCGATATACTGGAAAAGAGGTCCATTGTTATTATCAGAAACCGCACTCCTGGTTGCATTTACATCACTCGGCTGCTTGTTGCGCCGAAGGTTGATGATTAAGGGCGGAGGCTTCTGGTTTAGAGTGATCACTAGAGGATCACCCCCTTTCCCTGACCTGGTCTTGTTCAGGTGGATAGCCATAGGCTCTGTGGCTTTCGGACGGGTAGTCCGTCCTTTCACCTTGATTGACAGAGGTTGCTTGGCAGAAGGCTCTTCAGGCTCCCGGTAGGATTCCTTCTCTGCTTGTGCTGACACCTCTTTCGTGTAGTCTTGAGAGTATAACACGGCGTCGGAGTAGTAGGATTCTACTCCTTTAAACGGGTTTAGGTCAGCAACCTCCGTTTGTACTGTCCCTTGGGCGTCTACATATTTGAAGCATTGATGTAGAGTCGAAGGAACGATATTATGGTCGTGGATCCATGGTCTTCCCAGCAGGATATTGTAGGACACTTCTGAATCGATGACGTAGCATGTAGCCACTGATCTGAGGTTGCCAATCTGGATCCTCAGGCAAATTTTTCCCAACGGCTTACTTCCTTTGGCATTGAAACCCACGATAGTAGTGATGGTGTAAGCCAGTTCGCTGGTAGGAATCCTCAGCGGTCTGAGTAGACTATGAGGAATGATGCTGATTGAGGATCCCGGATCTATGTGAATTTGGTCGACCTACATGGAACCGACGTACCCGGTGTGGTAGAGGGGTCTGTCATGCCTGTTATGTTTTAACAGCATGTCGTCTTGAGTGAAAGTGATGTTTGGGACCACCTCCATCACACTGTGGCATCGGGGACACGCTGTAGGTTCTTCATCGGGGGACTTGAGTTGGGTCAAGTATGTATCTGCCTGCATTAATGCCTCACTCAGGGCTAGATGAGTATATTGGGAGAGCCTGAGTAGCTCGAAGATGGACAACCTGGCCGGTGTATTAGCCAGTTGGGCCAAGATGTCGAAGTTGTACGGCTTCTCTAAACCTTTGTTTTGAATGTTTTTCATAGGTTTATTGAAGCGCACTTCTTTCTACTTCCCCTTGTCCGCCGAAGTTGGTCTCGAAGGACCGGCCTCTGGTACTGCGGGCTCTGGTTCTGAAGGTTTGGCAGCTGAAGCGTCTGCAGGTGCATCTTCCTGACTTGCTCCGTAGTCCTTGAGGTAAGCCTTCCCTGAACGGGTTGCTGTGGCCAAAACCTCGTCTTCGTCTGATGTCGAAGAAGTTGTAACCATATGGCATGGCTTGTATTTGGAGTTCTTCCTGGACTTAGCTTTAGTAGCATTAGTCTCTTTTTCGAGCTCCGACACCAAGTCTGGGTGAACCCACATAATCTCGCCTCTTTGGGTAGTTAGGGGTAACAGGTCATGATTTTGACCCCTTGTCGGAGGGAGATTAACGATATTTATCGTTGTCTGGAAAATAGGTGTAATACCGTCCGGTACTTCTTGGGGAGGCAGATTGCCAAATTGCAGAGAGATCATGTTGGTCGTGACCGTCTTCTCGCTATTGCGCAGAGTGATGGCTTTAGCATCGATCAGCTCTTGGATCTTCCTTTTCAGTATGTAACACGCCTTTGTTGGGTGGTGTACGTATCTGTGGAAGATGCAGTACTTGGGGTTGTTGGCACTGCCGACTTCACTGGGCCGCCTCTCCTCCGGAAGGGTGATCTTGCCACTTTTGACGAGACACTCGAATATACTCGGAATATTGTCGTCGTCGAAAGAGTATACTTCGACGGGCCTGGAAGTCCCGGGTTTTGTCTGCGCGGTTGCCGTAGTCTTCTGTCTGGACGTATTAATTGCCAGAGCTTCTTTTCCTTTGGAACTGCGAGGATGGTCGCCGTTGGGAGATGAACTCTTGCCTCTGTCAGAGGTAGAGATCATGATGCCATTGTCGTGCGCCTTGCGACTGTTGTCCTCGGCGGCTACCGCTGAAATGATGAACGAGAGCCAATCATGGAACTGATATGGTCCTGTGAACACCGAGATCATAGAAAGAAGGTTCTTTCTGCAAATGTCCACCAATGCTGAGTCTGGAACTCCTAGAGGCATCTGTAAAGTGGCTTGGCGAAAAAGTTCGACGAAGGTGCGAACGTCCTCCTTCTCCCTCTGCTTGACTTCAATGAGAGAGGACATAGACATGTCCATTCCTCCCTCATAGAATCGTGTGAAGAATAAAGCCTTGAAGTCTTTGACGGAAGTAATGCAGTTGTCCGCTAGGCTGCGGTACCACTGGTAAGCTACTCCTGAGAGACAGCCCTTGAACACCCGGGTAAGGAGGGCGTCATTCCCTTGTAGCAACACCGTCATCATACTGAAATAGTTCATGTACTGACTTGGTAATGTTTTTCCCTCGAACAGGGCCATAGTCTGAGGTTTGTACCTCGGAGGAAAAGGGACCTCTTTCCAGATAGCTGGGTATGGCTGGTTGATTCCCAATTTCTTGAGCTGATCTTTGTGCTTCAAGGCGTCAAATTGGGCTTTCAACTCCCGTACTGCTTGTATCGGATTTTTAGCTGGTAGCGAGACCACGGAATGGTGCGGAGTCAGTTGTATCGTGACTCCCGCAGGAGGTAGTACATTCTCCTAGTGAGGAAGTGAAGGACCAGCTGACTCTTGATCTAGAGCAGGCTCTTGGATCGTGTTGGATGGTGGTAGGTCCACCCCCATACGTATTCTTCGAGCCATAGCAGCCGCCTGTTGAGTTAGCATCATTTGGTGCATGTCCTCCATCATGGATTGTATTTGTTTCAGAGATGTCTCTAGTGTAGTAATGCATTGCTTAGCGTTCCCCGATGGCGAGGCTTCCTCGTGTTCATCTCCAATGGCATAAACTCCCATCTTCCTGGGCGTCATTGAAGGATGAGTATAGGTCGCTGCAGAAGTTGACTCTATACTCTCAGTATCTAATTCGGGAGACTGGCGACCCCCAGCATCGGAATCAGAAGACCACAAAGTCAGTTGTCGTGACCTTGAACGAGTGTTCTGGAACACGCCAGCTTCGGTGTCCCTAAGGAGCATGTTGAATTTTCTTCGGCTCGGAGTTCTAGAGGATGGACGTCTTGAGCCTGAGCTTCCTCCAGGTATATGTGAAGCCATGTTCACAGATGCGTGCGTGGGCTCTTCTTCTAGAAAAGATGGAGAGTAGCTCAGCCAGTCAAAAATCGGCCGTTTTGCTTTAGAACAGCAATAATTAATTATAATCCTGTGACTATTACAACAGTGCTCGCTAGGAGGCATAATAGCCACGCTTGAAGATCCCCTCTCCTTGTGTTTCTGGATTAGATACTTGCGCAGGTCAGAAGGAGTTGCAGAAAAAGAAGATGATGGCTTGTTCCTTCTGTTCCCATCGGTGGGTACGCGGATGATGGGAACCATGGTCTTCCCTGTGCCACCCGTATACAACAGGTTGGCCATCTGGGTGGCGGATAATCCCCGAGAAGGGTGTCTTTCCGCAACTGGAGCCTTCTTTACGCTTATGGACTTCGCCTGACGTAATTTGGAGCTTCTCTCTAGTTGGCGTAAAGCCGAGGATGTCCTCAGGCGGCCATCAGCGTCTCGCGTAATTCGAAGGGCGTGCAGATTGTTCCCTTGCTGGCATAAAGGCCGAGAAGTTGAGTAGTCCGCCGCTTGCTTTCCCTTGTGGAGATCACAGGGATCATCTGGTTCTCCGTAGAGGTCAGATATTGTTTTACGCGCGGAGCGTGTCTTGTACTTCTGATTTGGCGCTGAGGCTTTATCAGAAGTTGTGTCTATTCCGCCAGGGACGGGAGACTGAATTTTATGCGCAGAGCGCGGAGTATACTTCTGGGTTAGCGCTGAGGCATTGCCAGAAGTTTTGTCTGTTCCGCCAGGGACGGGAGATTGAACTTCACGCGCAGAGCGCGGAGTATACTTCTGGGTTAGCGCTGAGGCATTGCCAGAAGTTTTGTCGGTCCTGTCAGAGACAAGCGACTGAATTTTACGCGCAGGGCGCGGAGGGAGCAATGCTACAACCTTATTGGTCGGAGAGATCGGAGAGATCGGAGAGTCCACTGGAATGGTAGAGGATGTCTTGGGCATCCAGACCTTATGCAGCTTCCTGTTGTTTTGGATAGAGAGAGAGTGAGAGTTGCCCCTTGTTCGGAGCATATCTTCGTAGACAGACTGGTCGAACTGGACGACCAGTGTCTTCTTCACGGATCCCACGGATATCGCATCGTATTGAGCAATAGCTTCCTCATCAGAAGAGAAAGATGTCCCCAGCAGAGTCGCCATCTTGTTTTAGGATAATAAACGAGAAAAGATTTAATGAATGCGGAAAATGAGGTCTTGTACGAAGACCCGCCCTTCTTTTATGTTTACAAACAAGATTGTACAAATTTGATCCTACACAAGGATGTCTAAGTACAATTTATTTAATCTGGGTGAATATTGCTATAGGTGTCTGATCTGCAGTCGATCACTTTAGCCCTTGGACCACACGATATTGAAGAAGTGCCGTGGAAGACAGGTAGCAGCTTCGAAGTTTGCTAAAGAGGGTGGATGCCCGATGCCAAAGTCTTCGATCCCTTCTCTTTGCCTGAGCTCTGAATTCTCCTCTCTCTCTCTCTCTCTCCTCTATTTCTCCTTTCAATTTGTTGACATTTTCCTCTGTTGATAGAGGTCTCTATTTATAGAGTCTTAGTGACAGTGACCACTCAATCGGTGTAAAAACCGAGTAATGGAAAGTACAGCACCCTTTTACACAACGGTTAAAATAACCAATGCCTGCGTATAGATGATCTTTTGAATGAGCGTGTGATGCGGGTCCAACTACGGGATAAAACGCGTATAACTGCTACGAAGATCAAGGCGTAGAAGCCACGTAGGTAGGTATCCCTCGTGTAGAAGAGGTTGGCATATAAGCCAATGTCTGTCACCATGGCATAGAAGCCAAACAGTTATCAAACCGACAAAGAAGCCGAATAGGCGTAGAAGCCGAGTGGTCATAGAGGCCGAGTGGGCGTAGAAGCCGAGTGGTCATAGAGGCCGAGTAGGCATAGAAGCCGAGTAGGCACAGAAGGCTGAATGGACGTAGAAGTCGAGTAGGCACCGAAGCTGAATAGGTGTAGAAGCCGCTGCGTAACGTGCCAGAGTGATGATATGGACGTCTTTAGCCGGAATTACGGCTCTTGGAGATAATCAGATCTCTTGCATTAAATGTAGAGACCTGCCCCCATCCTGTGCATTAAATGCAGATGCTTGTCTTTAAGATTTGCCATCATTCTGCGCATTAAATGCAGATACGCACCTTGAATCCTGTGCAAAGAGTAACCGCTGTTGTGGCAGTCTGTTCGTCTTCTGCGGAGCGTTAGGAGCTCACATTTTCCTGTGTAAAACTAGGCAGCGTATTTCCTTGTATGAGTAGGAGCAGCTCTCGTAAAGGTGATGTCACTAAACGACGATTCGGTGATATTTAATCAAATCTCCTGCATTAAATGTGGAGATCAGCCATCATCCTGCGCATTAAATACAGAGGCGTGTTTTGAAGGTCTGCCACCCTTTTGTGCATCAAACGCAGAGACGTACCTCAGGCATCTGTCAGTATTCGGCGTATTAATTGCAGAGACGTGCCTTGAGGGCCTGTCACCACCCTGTGCATTAAATGCAGAGACGCGCCTCGAGTCCCGTACGGAGTGCAGCTTTTGACGTGGCAGGCGGTTTGTCTTCCGCGGAGCGTAAGGAGCTCTCATCTTTCTGTGTAAAACTAGGCAGCGTATTCCTCTGTGTACGTAAAAGCGGTTTTATGCAAGGGAAATGGCAGTAAATGACAGCTTGGGTTGCAGTGCCGCGTCATCATTATAGCCGTCGCCTGGGTAGTCGAGCAGTATCCCTTTGTCAGAAGTCGAGACGTCAGGTTCATTGCAGGATCTGACAGGTTTATTGTAGGATCTGACAGGTTCACTTCGGAGAATACGAAGCGTCCCCCGTATACTTCAATGCTGCATTGAAAGAGGATGAGTTTTACGCCATAATGGCGATGAAGCACCCTGTTTACGCTGAAGCAGCCTGGATATACTGCCCTATGCGGATGGTCCTTGAGCCTATATTTCTCGCTGTGCTTTAACGGAGAAGCTCTGTTTGTACGTTGAAGGCTCTGAAGTCCTCTGTTTACGCTGCTTTGTATCAATATGCTGCGTATAGCTATCCAGCGTATTTTTCATGCTTCTACAACTATACTATCTACCATAGCACAAAAGAACAGTCTAACAGGTACTAATGAAGCATACCACAAGGAATGGAAAAGGACAGAAAGAAGAACAAAAAGAGACAGACCTGCTAACCCGACACCCGTAGCATCTGCCTCCTCGACCGTCAACGCATATGTCCTGCCCTGCTGGGGTATCTCCCTCTGCTGGTGCAGGGCATGATGTTGTGCCACAGGTGGCCTAGCTCCAACTCTCTGATCTTGTGCTCCACCAAATATAAATATAAATATTTATGATCAATACACAATTTACCAAATTAAAAAAAAATATCCTACCCTGGAAATGGGGTAGTGACATATACCTTGCCATAATGTATCACAGTTTCTTATATTATTTATCTCATATAGTTATTACCGTTACTAGACATTTCTGATGTATGTGTTTATCCTAGGTCCAATACATGATACCTTGAACCCTTGATACATGCTTGTATTCTTTCACGTAAGACTGTAAGACACTTGACACGACTTCATGTGACGGGATCCATCTTGATATATTCATGGTCATTGGATTCTGTAAAGGATTCTAGGACTCGTGATATATATATATATATATATATATATATATATTACTATGACTGATGGTGATAGTTAGAGGTTATGATCTCGCGTACTATGACATGATACGTGAGGTTACATGGGAGGGTAGAGTATACAACGTGCTATGGGTTGATTTTGCACAGTTTGCCTTAGTGTCTCTATAGCAAAGCTTTGATGATAGTACAGTTTGCTTTAGGTTCTATGATACAGAGCCTTTAGTGTTTGCACAGTTTGCTTTAGGCCCCATGACACAGAGCCTTTAGTGGTTGCACAGTTTGCGGAAGTGTTTGTTGAGTTCTTTTGTGATTTTTAACCTGGACTATGAGTGATGCTCTCATGTGCATATCATATAGTTGGTTACATTAGCTCACCCCTGAGTACCATATATTATATTACTGTTTTACTTATGGCATGTTGTTCCTTGTACCTTTATATATTTCCTAAGGACCTGGATCTGGATTTTGTCCCCAGGTTATTGCTGAGCTAGATTAGTGGAGTATTTTGGTGGATGATTCTTTCTCGAGGAGTCAGATATGTGTATTTGATACGTTCATCATGTTCTTCCATATTTAGATTTATTTCTCGTTACCTATTTTTGTTGTTATAGCCTAGTTTTATAGACTCATATTTCTCTCTTGAGTCTATTCGAGTTTGTGTGTTACTG
Organism: Iris macrosiphon; assembly: GCA_036927795.1. Taxonomy (NCBI): domain Eukaryota; kingdom Viridiplantae; phylum Streptophyta; class Magnoliopsida; order Asparagales; family Iridaceae; genus Iris; species Iris macrosiphon. The sequence continues at coordinate 114,487,456 of JAYESA010000018.1, forward strand.
GGCAGCCGACTTTAGCACATGCAGCTTATTCTTGTATTTTTGTGTCATTGTGGATTGAGAAATAACTATAGTTTATTATATTATTTAGATAGTACAGTTTATACGTATTTGAGTCAGGTTGGAGTCCATTTGATACGTAGCTGGCATGTTTACGTATTCCTAGTCTTACTTATTTTGGGACTGGGGCATGATAATGAGACATGACCACCTCATCCTCCTGGTATGCTAGCTCCCCGGCATTACAAGTATTTCTATTTTAGTCTTGTATACATCTCACCAATTCTGACTATTACATCGTAAACTAGGATAACTTGTGTAATATACTTGAACTATTTGGCTTTTAACACAAATAATTTAAATCCTCCATATCTTTTTCCATGTTTTATATCGTTAAATCTAAATTATTTATCAATTTTACATCATTTCTTAGGTGTTGTATTGAACAAATCACATTTAAACATCACAATGTTCGTATCAAAAAAAAATCCTAAAAGGGGTGTTCCAGCTCTATAACATCTCTTAGTATAAGTAAAAGTCATGTTCTGGATCGGCATTGTAGAATGAGACCATTACATAAACTATAAAATTCTTTGTATAATTAGCCTCCTCATCGACAAATGAGTGATTTATAAGCTTATCAGTTATTCTAAATTTGAAGCCATTAACGGTATATCCATCCCAATATTTTGTCCTCTTACTTGATTTGACAACTAATGCTCTAAGTCCTTCATTTTGTGGCTTGATGCCGGGACAAAAAACCTAAAATATCAAATATCACAGGCATAATAGATCCAAATTTGTACGAAAATTTATAATGCTTGATGTATAAGATCCTTACAGAATTATGAAAGTACGATATTTTTTTTATCAACCGCTCTAGCAAGTTCATCATCGTCAATATTAGGTCTCTTCATTTTTACTTTGGTTCTCAAAGTACTGTGGTAAGAAGTAGAAAACTTAGTTACTTCTTTTCTGACTATAAATAAAATTAAAATAGCTAGCAAAATTGTGTTGCTTACTTCTTAATATCTTGCATCTCCTCTATACCACTATTTTACAATACATACCAATGAGCATCTCCATGATCATCGTCTTTCAACCATCGTACTTTAATAGAACTTATTGTCCTGCCCCTTACATTGAAGATACAGCAGATTCCACTATTCGATGTGTCAACCCCTCATTCATCATTTTTTTAGGACTCTATTCGGATTTCTTTTGACAAGTGTATAAAAAAGAATAAGCAAAAGGTTAAAATATCCTTAATGATATATGCTTCGAATATTGAAACTCTACATGAGTCTTATTATCCACCTTCTTCTTTAGGTAATGTAGATATCTAAAAATAACAAATTAGACTCGATTAGATTATTAGCATATGAAATTACTTGTTCAAGATAATTAATTTATACCTCTCAAATTGGTACATCCATCAATACTGGATAGGACCACTGACACGTGCTTCATATAGAAGATGAATCGACAAAATCTTCATATTATCGAAAAATCCAAGGAAAACACCTTCTCTAACTTGTACATTGTCAATACAATCTTCTCCTCAAGTTCAATTATATGTTTCACAGTCAACTTGTTTGAACATAAAATCTAAAGAATATAAATAACTGAGCCAACGGAGTCCAAACATGAGGAGGCAACATCTCTCTTAGAGCAATTGGTAGTAACCTCTCTATGAATATGTGATACTCATGACTCTTCATCCAAGTCAGTTTTTTATTGGTTGAGATAGACACAGCTCTCCAGATTCGACAAGTAGCCATCAAAAAATCTCAACTTTGTTATCTAGTTGCATATTATTAATTTATCTTTCCTACCCAATGCAAATGGCGCTGGAGGCTTGACCCTTGTATCATTGCCCCTTCATCTTAGGTTCAACTCCGGATGCTTGCAAATATTTTTCAAGTCCTTTCTTGCTTTGTGATTGTCTTTTATTTTTTCCTTGATATCCATTACTATATTGAAGATGTTATCAACTACATTCTTTTCTATATGTATGACATAAAGGTTATGTATTATGATTGTCTCTCCAAAAAGGTAAGTCTCAAACAATACTCCGCTTAGTCTAGTTTTGTTATGTCCGAATCCGTTAAAATGATAGTTTGATCTCGGTTCTTTCATCACACTCGATAGATTCTCAACCTCTTCCTAAACCTTATCTCCTGACAATCTCAACGAGAAAGAGATAGTTCATATATACTAGTTCTAAAGGCATCTTTGTTCCATCTTCGTGGATGCGATGCATAAAGGAATTAACATTGACTGTAAAAAATATGCTTTCTCTCAAAGCTGAAGACAGAATGCCTTACTCTTTTTCATGCATCTCAGACAAGTCTTAGTGCCATAAGTACCCTACCCTAATAACATCATGTATAATAGAAAATAATTAATGGTCCACATGAGTGCCGCTCCTATCTGAAAGTTTTGCTCCCTCGATATATTGTGTGTCTAGACGCCGAATAGCCACTATTATTTTAACTCATCCACCTATGGATGCAAGTAGATATCGATATTCTTCTTTAGATTTTTGGGATCGGATATGATAATTGTCAAGAACTGGTAAGAAGTCATTATGCACATCTACGATGGTAGATTATAAGGGGTCAAAATTAAGGCCAGCAAGAGTACTGAGATACGGACTATAAGGAGGGACCGAGATCCCCCGACTTAAGCATCCCCTCATATCCCTGAAAAATCGGTTGTTAGATTCTCTTTTTGGATTGATCAGATAGATAAAAATCTCTTGAGGAATTGACTAGTTTAAGAATCTAATTTGAACGAATCAAAAAAATAATCCAAAGGCTGGAAACATGTGGGAATGCTTAAGTGGAAGAATCTCGATTCTTTCTCTTATATAAATATATATATATATATATATATATATATATATATATATATATATATATATATATATATATTCTCTCTCACACTATATATATGTTGACACAAAATGGCCACAGTCAACAAGATTCTAATAATCGACAACACCGAGTCTAAAATATAAAAGTACAACTACTAGATGCGAAGCATGGTTACTTAAGTCAAGCTTTATTGCTACCGAAGACAGACATCTGCACCAGCTTCTAGATCTCTTGTTGTCTAGTCTTTTTATATTTCTGCAATATAATTTTATATATTGAGTCTAGGAATGATATGAGTCGAGTCGCATTAGCTACTGAAAATCTACCTCAGTCCATTTACAAAAAGATTATCTTAGTCCACTCAAATAAACCTAAACCCAGCCATCCAAAATCAGACCAAATATGACCTGAACCAAAACTTGGACATATCTAAAATATGCAAACTGAACTCGGTCCGAACTTAGTCAGGCTATGTTAGAAATATGGCCAGTTGTAGTATCCCTGATTTTTTGGCCTCCAACGTTCAAAATTTTGAATATCCTATACTAAATTCTGGCCGAACTCCGTTTAGGAATACCCTATCATTTGAGTTGGATTTTTACTTTCTTACATACCGAACTCACTCACCTTCTCTTCATCTTTCTATCCTATAGTGAGCTATACCCTGAGCCTTAACTTTCCTATCTCCAAGATCAACTCTTCGGCCTTCTAGTGTCAAGTGCGATCTCGGTTAGAACTCTGTTCGAGTTGTAATAGCTTGGTTCATCAAGTCTATCTTCTATTGTGAAGTCATCAAGCTCTTCGTATCAAAGCTTGAGGAAGTAATAAGCCTTCAGATCAAAGCTTGTGATTCACTATTGGTGATTATAGTGGATAAAACTCCGAGCAAGAGTTCTCGTGCATGGATTAGTCCTTTCAGAGGGAAATTAGGATAAAATTACGGTGTTTGCGTTTGCTCTCTTCCCAACTCAACTGCATATATATATGTCTTGTTATACTAACATATCTTACCTGTAACCACTGCTTATATATCTACTAAAACCTCCTAGCTTGGTGTAACTTGATCGCCACAAAGGTGGGAGCAAACAGAATGGGCCTATAGAATTCTATCGCATAGCTGTCGACGGTCCTCCCCATCTTCTTAAGGTTGTTAAAGTGTCCCAAACCATATATACATAGCTGATCATGAAACTAATAATACAAAATAAAGAACTAGTAAGAGTAATAGTCATACATGATCAAATCTAACTATAGTCTAGAATATGCTAAGCATGTCATGACCAGTAGGTGATAAAACAAGTCTAAAATACGAGCTAAAAAGTGCTCGGGGCAAAACATCACAAAAGAATATGTACAATAAGTGAGAGAACAATATAAGAGCCCACTTAATCGGTCTGGTTCTCCGTGTGGTCACCATCCTCGGGAAGAAGCGGAATATCCTCTGGCTCTACTACCAGATCTGGCCAAGCAAAACTAGTGGGGTTAGATCCCAAATAGCAAGTACCACAAAGGAGGCCAAACTATCAACTAAAACCAGCAATACAACATAGAGCTACAATATCCTAAGCAACATGTAACTACCAGGAATAATATAAAGTACGTCGGGAAAAAAGAAAATAAAAATGGGAAACATGTAAAGAAAAACTTGACGGTTGACATATACGGGATCGTGTAAGGTGAACAGAAGCATATAAGTAACTGGGTAAATATAGCATATACAGTAAACTGGACGAGAAAAGTAACTAGAAAAGAACTAGTACATTGTCTGCATCATGACAGGAGCAAGAAAATATAAATAAATGAGACAAGATCTAGTACATGAGTATAACAGTAAATGGACTCCACCCAACAATCACGACCAAGTAAGAAGTACGGCTTGCTATATTAGCTAAATAGGGTTATCACAAGTCCTAATTACTAACAAGATGTAATAGCTGAGAATTTCTATGGTTGCATGTCCTGCAGTCTATCCAAGCTATTTGGACTACAAAAATAATCAAATATGTACTGGTGTCCCACTCAACGGTGTGCTAGAAATGTGCCATACTCGACGGCATGCTACAAATCCATTTAGGCTGACGTCAAGATAACGGGACTGTATACAACCTAGAGATTCTCTTCACCCGAAGCTCTAAATATTTAATCTAGTCATTAATTCTTAACAGTTTGTTTCAGGATTTCGGGTACAGAATCCATCCTAGACATGATGCTCCCCGCAAAGATGGACAAGACAAGATAATGATTTGACAAGCACAAGAATATGACAAAACAAGAAAACAAGCACACGGTTATAGGCATGATGAGCATGCACTATAACAAGCTACAACAGGTAATATACAAGTCAAGTATATAATGGGTAGGTGGCCCAAACTATACCGGGTAAAGAGTTTAGACAAATGTATAATGGGTTGGTATCCCCAAAGCTATACACGACAGGTGCATAATGGGTATGTAGTCCCAAAACAATACATGATGTCAGGTATCAGGAGTGCAGCACGATGGGTCACTATTAAGAGTGTACAGGATAGGGGTATAATGGGTAGATGTCCCAAACTATACATGAAGTCAGAACTGGGTATAATGAGTAGGTGTCCTAAACTATACATGAAGTCGGGACTGGGTATCATAGGTAGGTGTCCCAAAATAAACATGAAGTCAGGATTGGTGAAGTCGGGACTGGTGAAGCCGGGGTTGAGTAAGTATCACAGTCAAAGAAATATCAAAAAAATAGACAAATAGGCAAAATCAGGGTTGTTCGAATTATCCATCGAATCACCGTCGGATTATCTGATCTGTCACGACAAATTAATGGGCCAGCATTCAGATTATCCATCGGACTGTCATAAATCACCGTCGGATCATCCGATTGGTCACAGCAGTTTGTGGACCAAAAATTGGATCATTCGTCGAACTGTCGCGGATCACCGTCGGATCTTCTGAGTGGTCATAGAAACTTGGACTTAGAATAATTCTATGACTTGTTCGGGCCATAAAAACTCTGTTCTAACTCAAAATTTAGATTTTTAAAGGTCAAAATTATATAGGATCAAATTCCCAACAGCCCGAGGATATTTAATTTTACCAACTTTGAGATTTGATATATCGATTCCAAAAAATATCGTAAAAGTAGTTTAACGGGAAAAATTAAAATGTGTCCGGATTCCAAAAAACAAAAAACTGCTAGGGTAGAAGCTGGGCACGGGTCTCTAGTAGCATAGAAATTAAGTCTCATGACAAGTACTTCGGTTATCGTTTCCGACACCGAGTTTCCTATCTGGTAAATACCAAGGTTTTTACAGAAAAAGTCAAAACCAGGCTTAAACCAATTTCTAAAATATTCACAAGGTTGAAAATCACTAGAAAAACATATTTAACAAAACAAGTTCCATAAAATTCTAAGCAAAAAACATCAAGGAAAATAAAACGGCAATAACATATATTTGTTCAAAAGTTTGGCAAGATGTACTTGCCTAAAGTCAAGCTCCAGTCTAATCCTTCAACTCCACCACCAAGTGGGGTTCAGAAACCACACTCTTAGGCCTCAAGACAAAGCTCCTAGCTCCTGCGGGAATTAGAGAGAAAATGAAGAAGTGAAGAAAGAAAGAAAAAAGAGAGGAGAGAGAAAATGATTTCATATATATATAAGAGATGATTTAATTGTGACCTTCAAATCTACCACATCAGCGATCCACGTTACATGTTAAATCAATCTTGACCTCTCAAAACAAAATAAGAAACTAATAGATAAAAGAAAGTATCGATCACTATTCACGAAAATATCTCAAAAGTGAAAAGAATATTTGTCGGACGAATTTTTTGTCGGTATGTCGCAGTATGCCGGCGGTAATCCGGTCAGGTAGAAAATTTTCAATTCTGAGATAATTTCAAGATTCCATGAAATCCAATAAAATAAAGTATATATACAATACAAAATATGTATCCATATACCAATACAGATACTGTGAGACGGGTCTCACAACTCTTCCCTCCTTAGAAAAAATTGTGTCCTCAAAATTTCAGTAAGGCTCTAAATCCAACAAAAAAATCCAGGAAAGCATGCTATCAAGATCTAGGCAGAAAACTCAGGCAAATACAAAATCCAAGCAAGTAAATTGAACAAGAAATATAAAAGCAGCTAACTACTGCAAACAACTACCACACACAAGATAGGATAAGGTACAGAGGACATGAAGTAAGTATACCTCCTGAGTCGAATAGATGCAGTTAACGAGCACAGATATCGTCCTTGCTCTCCCACGTCAACTCACCCGGTGAGTGATGACACCAAGATACACGAACAAGTCGGATAGTCCAATTCTTGAGAACCTTCTCCATCCGGTCCAAAATAGATACGGACCTCTCCTCAAATGATAGGTCGGTACCAACGACCAACTCAGAATGATCTAGAATATGGCCCAAATCCGAAATATATCGACAAAACTAAGATACATGAAATACGGCATGTAACTCGCATAGTGATAGTGGAAGAGCTAATCGATAGGAGATATCTCCTACGCGCTCGAGAATATCAAACAGACCTATAAACCTAGGACTAAGCTTTCCCTGTATTTAGAATCTGATAACTCTGCGGGTAGACAAAATCCTAAAAAATACATGGTCGTCGACATAGAACTCAAGATATCACCAATATAAATTTGTCCAATGACGCTTACGATCTTGAGCTACTCTGAAATGCTCTTTGATCTGTCTGATAACCTCAACCGACTGAGCTACCATCTCGGGTCCAAGCATCTGCCTCTCGCCAATATCATTCCAAGCCAAGGGTGGTCTGCATCTTCTGCCATACAATGTCTCATAGGGTGCCATCTGAATGCTCCTCTGGAAGCTGTTGTTGTAGGAGAACTCTACCAAGTACAAATAATTCTCTCACGAACCACCAAAGTCTAGTGTACATGACCAAAGCATATCCTCCAAGGTCTGAATCGTGCACTCCAATGACCACCTGTCTACGGATGGTAAGCTGAACTGAACCTCAGATAGGTGTCTTAACTCTGTTGAAGGCTCTACCAAAAATAAAAAGTGAATCTGGAATTCATGTCTGAGACAATGCTAACTGGCACTCCATGCAGTATGAAAATATGCCTCATGTGCATCTCTGCTAGCTTCTTAGTAGACTGACCAACTCGGAAAGGTAGGAAGTGAGCAACCTTCATGAGTAAATCTATTATAACCCAAATGGTATCTCTACCAGTAGGAGATCTAGGAAAATCGGCCACAAAGTCCATAGTAATGTGCTCCCATCTCTACCCCAGAATTTGTAAAGGCTGAAGTAACCCGGCTGGTCTCTGATGCTCAGCCTTAACCTACTGATAGACTAAGTACCGAAAGAAAAAATGTGTTATCACCCTCTTCATCCCGTTCTACCAGAAGTGATGTCGAATATCATGATACATCTTCTTCCCTCCTAGATGAATAGAATACTGAGAACTGTGAGCCCCTGACATGATCTTATGCCGGATATCACAACTTGGCACACAAAGTCAACTCCCGAACTTGAGAGTCTCACCCTTGTAAATACTCAACTATGCTCGGTGTCCTTCCTCATACTGTGCTCTGAGTCGCTAAATCCTGGTATCACTTGACTAGCTATATATATATATATATATATATATATATATATATATATATATATATATATATATATAAGCACTAGTTAGTATTATTTCTAGATTACCTTGTGTGATACCAAGGTAATGAGATTTGAGAAATCTTGGGTACAGATATTAAATATTAAGAGGTATGTTAGTTAGTAAAGTATTGTAAAGTTTAAAGGCATGTTAGTATATAGTTAGGTGTATGGGTAGTTAATTACATGTTAAAATTTGAGTTACCTTGTGATACCAAGATAATGTTAAGGTATTGGTTTATACTTAAGGTATTGAGTTTGTATATCAAGATGGGTGTGTAGGAGGTGTGATACTGTATTTGGTTCAAAGCAAAGTTATCCACTTAGCATTAGCTTAGCTAAGAGTACTATATATTTTGTCTTGTATATATATATATATATATATATATATATATATATATATATATATATATATATATTATAGTATTTTCATAGCTAATAACTTGTGTATCGTATGATACAGTATTTTGTTGGTATCCTAGTATCCTAGCATAGCTAGTATAGCCTAGTTACATAGTGTATGGACCCAATATCCTAGAGATTGACTCATACAACCTAGAAATAACTAGTTTGACCAAGTTTGACTAGTTTGACCTAGAGTTGACCTAGTTTGACTGTTTTAACTTAGAAATGATTTTATGACCTAGAATTGAATTAGTTTAACTTATTTTTATTCTAAAACCTTGAATTGATGCAAAATAACATATATATGTTTGTGTGACACCAGCTTGGGCATCGAGAGGCACACCTTGCTTAGGACCTGAGACGAGTACATTTCTCTGTTAGTTTTTATTTTATAATAGTGTATATATCTCATGTTCTAGAACTTATACTTGATTCTGACACAGTGGTTTCATGGACGGGTACTACATGGATCAAGTCAGGAGATGTTATCTCTTACCGTGTTCAGCGGGTACTCCTTCACATATATTTTATCGTGTATATTGGATATTGATTTATTATATTTTGTGTTCACACACTGCTCATGTTCAGTGTTCTTATATTCTTATACACACACTGCTCGTGTTCAGTATGCCCATATTCATGTTCGTAACGTGTCATGATTGGATCCATTGGTATTAGTTGGGGATGGGAGAGTAAGAGTTGATTATGTGATCTAGCCCCAATATATTCGTGTACATGTTGATTACATACCATACTTGTAATCGACTTACCCTATTAGATTCGTGTTCAACCTAAACCGATCACATAATAAACTTGTATTCCATGGCACATTAGTTAGATTTCAGTTATTTCTATTATATTATAGATATTCTATTGTATGTTCTTCTTTCCAGTATATTACATGTTCACTCTAGTTTATTTTATTCTGTTGTTTAGTTATCTTGTATTCTTTTCTATTATCTGTTTTATATGCTCGATTATGTATTTGAAACTACTTTTAGAGGTATGTACTTTGCTCTAATCCTGACTGAATATTTTTTTCCAGATGATTGGCTCATAGATTAGTGTCCCACATAGTACGGACTGCAGGATGGCGTATCATTAGAGGATACTGTCACTACCACATTTTAGGAAAAAGGGTATTTTAGTAATTTCCTATTTAAATAAATATTTTGCATGGTAAATAATTTTTGTTGTATTATTTAATTGTTGTTGGATGTTATTTAATTATTTTGGACTTATTTTAGTGGACCCAACTAGTTTAGTTTGGACCCATGGACCAACATAAATTAAATAGTTAGATTTGGCCCATTTAGAAAGCCTATAGTTAAGGAGATGGATTAAATTAATTAAGTGATTAGACTAGAAGCTTCCTTCCTTAATTATTTCTTCATGAGAGGCCCCAAGGGTTACATTGGACATTTTATAATTGCTTGGGAGAGGGGCAAGGCCGGCCTATTAAAAGAGGGGAGAAATTTCTCTCTCCTCTCATTCTTATTCCAAATCTAGATCTAGAATTTCCCACTCCCAAATTCCCTCCATTCCCATTCCAATTCCCTACCAAATTCATTCCAAATTCTTTCTAATTCACCATTAGAGAAGGAGGAAGCAAGGATCTAGAAGAAGGAAGCAAGGATCTACAAAGAGGTGCAAGGATCTACAATTTGGAAGCAAGTTCATCTCAATTGGAGGTTTCATTGGGAATCCATCTCCCAATAGGTATAATTCAGTTTTTCCCATTTAAATAGCTTCTAAATATGAGATTTAATCATGTAAAATTAACCCATATATATGTACTACCCATAGGACTTTGTTTTATGTTCATAGGAGACCCATGGAGAAAGTTATGGTGCTTTTTGTGTTAATTTTGTTGGAATTCCGAATTTACATTTTGTTGTGTGTGTCAATTGATCCTATAGATCAATTGGGCATGTGCTTATGTGTTTGGGGCTAGTGTCGTATCCATAATTTGGTACATGTGGTTCGTATCCCAACTATTTGGTGATACATGTCATTTTGGGGGTTTTCCCTCCGACACGGGGCTTTGAACATGTCGTATTTTGACACGGACACATAGATCTACTTTTGATACTTTGATTTATTTATAAATATTATTTGTGATTTGTTTGTATCCTTCGGGGTACAATTAGTTGTGTGTTGGACTCGTGTCACATGCGTATCCTAGATCTAGTGGGATACGGTGTGATACTCTCCAATTGTGTGGATTTTTGAATAGATCTAATTATGTATGGTTTAAATTCTTCAATTATAATTAGTAAATATATATAGATATTATATATTTATTTTGTATATTTATTATAGTAATTATTGTAGCATAGATCTATATATTTTTGTGTGTGCTAATATGATGTACAAATATAATATGTAGCTTTCTTGCATGTAATTATATATGTACTTATGTTAATAGTATAAATTATACATAAATGTTTTATAAAATATATTTATGTGTTTAATTGTGTAATTATATTATTTATAATTATTATATAATTATTTGTATATTAATGAATGTATTTTTATGTGTGCTTCTAGCCATGTAAAATACGTACATTAATATGTGCATGTGTTATGTAACTATTGATATTTAATTGTGTAAGTTTATATGTGTATATATATAAGTATATAGTTATTAAATTGTTTTATATATATATATATATGTATTTTGATTTATATTGTATATATATATGTGCTTTTGTGAGGTATAATACTAGTAATAATATATTATTTTATTTGTATAAATATTGGTTTGTATATACATTATTTAGAGTGTGTATTAATTGTATTATTAGTATACTTTGTGTGGGTATCATTTGGGATCTAATTTTGATTTCCTAAATTGTTGTATTTTATTTCCATATTATTTTTATATAGATGTCTTGTGAGGTTGACCTTGGTTTGACCATGTTTGACTTTAGTTGACTTTAGAGTTGACCATAGTTGACTTTTGACTTAGAATTTATTTATTGACCTAGAAGTTGACTAGTTTGACTTGTTCTCTTTCCGGGACCTTGTATTAATGTGGTATTCCATATCTAGGTCTTTGAGGTACCGAGTCAGACATCTGTGAGACTGTTCATTGGACTTCAGGCGAGTACATTCTCTGATAGTTTCTCATTTATGATATCCTCTATGTTCGTTGTATCTAGTGTAGATTTACATGTTTCTTTCGACACTATGGTTACACGGATTGGTATATCCGGATCTCGTCATGAGATATTATTTCTTGGTATATGGTGTATATGGTACAAGTATTGTTTTATTGGTTATCTTGTACATGTACAGACACCGATTCTCGAGGAGACTAGCTATCTTCTTGGGGAATCTAGTGCCATAGCATACCGTGGTTGGATCTATTATACCAGTTGGAGGTGGGGAGTATTAGTATAGATATGTGATCAAATCCCTATTGAATAAAGTATTGGTAAGCAAATAGTGTTGATCATGCATCGCACGTATGATTAGCCAGGCCGCATTGTATCTTGCCCAAGCCGATCACATGTTAAGCTAGTACTGACACACTTAGTCATTAGTATTATTGTTTCATTGGCATATTGTTCATTATTGTATTTCTTTCCAGTATTTCCTTATTGTCTATATATCTCTTGTATCTATTTTGTGCATCTTGTTTATCCACAGCTATTTACTGTTACATAGTTTTTATCATGGATTAGAACTGTTGTTAGAGATGTACTCTGCTCATTTCCTGACTGGATATATTTTTCCAGATGACACTGAGGAGTACCCTACTTATTATGGACCCCAGGATGTTGTGGGTTTAGATTCTGAGACCCTGGCTCAAGAGGGACTCATCCCAACTGAGACAGTTGACCCTGGAGTGTAGCTTTGTAGTATTCTTTTGTACTGGATTTGTCTCCAGCTTATTTTGTTGCTCTTCAGACTCATTGATGTATTATTTTAAACTCATGAGTTGTATGGTGACTATTCTATTCCTATCTGATTTGTGTTCATTCTATCTTAGTTCTGTGATTGAGTATACTATCATTATTAGTGGTTCATTAAATTAGATAGATTATCTAGACAGCGTTCTACCGCCGATTCTGCGACGTAGGTTGGACGTTGTTTCCGACTAGTACCCTTACCCCGGGTGCGGGTCATGACAGATACTCATGTAGATCAGGAGGACTTAGTACCAGAGCCTGAGGAGGTTTAGTTTATTTTTGGTAGACTTGTATTAGAGTTTTATTGAGACTCATGGCATGTATATTTTATTTCAGATCTGTAGTTGTATTGTGATTCTTTTCTTTCGTTATTCCATTCTTGCTCTATCTTCCTTAGTTGCTTTATGATTAAGTATAGTTACATTTATGAGATACCATATTGTTCATCCGTTTGGAGTTAAGATAATTGACAGGTACCTTATACATATTTTATGAGATATTTAGATAGTAGAGTTGACCCAAACAGCGTTCTACAGTCGATGCTATGGCGTAGGCTGGGCGTACCTACGTACTCGTATCCGAATATCTGGGTACGGGTCATGACATATTTTTAGTGGTGGCAGCCCATGTAGGTCAGGAGTCGCAATTAGAGCGATATCATAGTAGTGATCACCTAGAGTACTGCTACGAGCCTGCTTTAGGATATAGAATTTTGGCTGAGAGTATACTCAATCACAACTAGGAAACACTTCAAATATCAGCTTTGTTATCCTTATCTATTAAATATTTGCTTTGAATAAATTTGTCCTTCTTTGATGATATCGTATCATACTCAATATTGATTCCTTTGTTCCATCTATCTTCAGGATACCGTCGAAGATGCGTTCCTAGCGCTTAGGCACAATGTCAGCGAAGTCGGTCACTTTGTCGCCTATGAGGGCAGCACCATCAAAGTTGTTCCAACAGTTAGATTCCAGAGGTCCGCTTTAACGATCTAGGTGGGCATTTTCATTACAGCTTTTAGTGGTGCTCCACCTCCGGTACAGAGGGCAGCACCGACAGTTTCAGGGGATCTTCCATCCCTATTATCTGTAATCGATCAAACACAGATGTTTATGTTTTTTTAGCAGATAGTAGAGGTGCAGCAGCGTCAGTCAGAGGTTATGAGGCAGGATATTGAAAATGCTCACCAGATTACGCTAACAGCAGTTGAGATAGTCGCCTTAGTCCAGCCACAGATGGCACCACCACAGTTTACCCTACAGTAGCCGAGGCCAAAAACTATCATAGATTTTAAGAGGATGGGGCTGAAGGAATTTAAAGGCACTGAAGGGATTATTTATGCTGATGATTGGGTAGAAGATATTGAGAGAAACCTGTGACTGGCGCAGATTCCAGAGATGTTGCAAATAGAGGCCGCGGGGAGCATGATGTTCGACATTGCGTTGACTTGGTTCAGGATGGACCTCAGGATCTCTGCACCATGACTTACTTAGGAAGCTTTCAAAGAGTTCTTCAAGAAAAAGTTTTTTCCATATGTGGCTTTGACATCTCTAGAGAGTCAGTTCATTTACCTGGTTTAGGGAGGTATGACGGTAGATGAGTATGCAGCAGAGTGTTGCAGATTAGACCATTTTATGGAGCGGCAGAACCCCAGAGGAAGAGTCAGAAAGTTCATAAAGGGCCTAAACAGGGAGGTCAAATCACATACGAATAGAGATCCCACTGCTACTTTCGAGGAGATTCTAAGGCAGGCACAGCGGGCAGAGGATGATTTAGAGCTTGGCTATAAGAGGCCGAGAGACATAGGAGGATCTGTCATGCCCCAGTCCCAAAATACCGAGGGACTAGCCACGTGGCAATGGCCAGCAGCACAACTCTAATGGGCAAACCCAATTTAATGGACCGGTTAGAGTGTACTTAAGCTGTAAAAAAATACAATGCAGTCTATGTCATCTATCACAGAATAATTCTAATCCCATCCACAGAAAGAAACATAACTAAATATGATAGACTAATCAAGATAATAGATAAAAAGAAATATAGTCTATCATCAAGTCCAAATAAAAAGTGCCTCGGGGAATAACCCAATAAAATAAGTTAATACATCAATCCAAGAGTCAAGATATAAAATAACTGGAAGCAGAAATAACTGAGTATGTAACAGAATACTCAGGAGAAATCCTCTGGCACAACCTCGTCCTCTGGTGCCAGTACTACTCCAATGTCAGCTCTTGTCCCGTATATCTTGGGATATTCCTCCTCTGCTGTACCTGGGGACATAATTCGGATCCAGGTCCTCAGGGGGCATAGAAAGGTACAAGAATAACTCAAGCCAAATAAAATATAGTACATAAAAAAATAGATCCACAGGGCAAGCTATATAATCAGCTATGTGAAATACAAGTTGAGAGCATCACTAGTACTCAGGCTGAGACCACTATAAGATCTGTGTCGGGGAGCCGGTAGCAGCAAGTAATTTCACGAAGGGCCGGTACATGTGCCAAAGCTTTGGTACAGAGACTAAGGCACTCTCTAATAACATAAGTATATATATAATCAGCATGTAGCCTGTGTGTCTCTCCCATCCCCCAATGTGACCTCGTGTCTCATGTCCATAACACACAAGATCATGACCTCTAGCTAGTACAACGAGTCATAATAATATCTATGTATATGCAAGTCTTATATCACGAATCCTGTAAGCCTATACAGAATCACCATGAATAACTCAAGAAAGATTATGTCACATGAATAGTGTCAAGTGTCCTATGGTATGACATACTTGGTAAACAAGCACAAAAATATATAGGATCGTGGTATCAACTTAGTAAGTGACGTTATATGACTCCGCGTACGGATTGACACCCGAATCTTGTTCGGACGCTAAGCTACGTCTCACGGTCCTAGGTTGAAAAGGTACAATACAGAAGTATATATATATAAATAATTCAAGCAATTAATATCAAAGAAACTACTGCAGGTTTGCCAAGGTACACTTGTCTGTGTTCTGCGCTCCGTCAGTTGCTCCGATATTAGTAGAATCTTCAGGTACGCCTTCGAATACTGAAATAAATATTATCATCGCTCTCAAAATATGTAAAATAGCTAGGATTGACTACCCATAAGTCCAATTTGGACACAGGGACAGAATTGACAATTTTTGGTCAAAGTAGGGTCTACATGTGGCCCACTTTGTGCCAAAAAATATGCCAGAGACAAACTTCTCCAAATTTATCAAAATTAGTGTCTACAAGTCCAGAATGATGATATGAATCTAATAGAATGTCTAGAACTGGATTCCGATGAGCCGATCATGAAATCGCCCGTCAAGTGGAACCGTAGGGCCCACGAAATGGTGTTTCGTCAACGTTCTCAGAATCGAACCAAACTTGGGTCACTGGACCAGCGTAACGCTATGAATACGATGGTGCAAGTTTCGTTGCGAAACGACAAGTACACACGAAATTATGATGAGTGTCAGAACAGGTCGATACGGGACTTTTCGACGGATACGCGTTGATTCTGGTGTGCACGCATATCCAAATCAACTTTTGCAAAATTTTACACATCCGTATTGACGATACACACCTTTTGATACAATTTGTACACGACAAAGTCGCCTTGTTTAGTGGAACGTATCCCGTTTCAAAAAATGTTGGGTTTAGAAAACCAAGTTTTTGGTCAACTTCAACCACGAATAAAATACAGCATACAACAAATTAAAATAAACTAATTTAAGAAATTAAATCTCGGTAATGTTGTTTAATTTACTATTTAAGTAGAATTTAAAAATATTAACTAGGTTGGAAAAAAATGGCCATGAACATGGGGCTTTGGGACAGTTTTTTGAACTATAAATTAGGTCTTTTGTTCCTATTTTGTGTCATGAATTACGATCGACACAGGACACGATACCCCGAACTAATTATACAGGGTTCGAGAGGGTCATGTGGTCTTCGTATAGGATTTGACATATCGACATTTGGATAACTATGCAAAGAGATACGAAGGTGGAAAGATGGGTACCTCACTGCTTGTTGTTGCTCAGAAATTCAGGCGACTTTGCGATGGTGGTGCGTGGTGGTCCGGCGTCGTTGTCGGTGGTAACTTATTAGGAATGGAAGAGGGTTTGATAATAGACGAGGGGGTGGGTCTGGAGGTTTATATAGTGTCACGACCCGCACCCGAAAATCGGGCATGAGCCGTGGGTACGTCCAGCCTACGCCACAGAATCGACGGTAGAACGATGTAAAGGTCCGTTCTAGGTCAACCATATCTATCTATATCTCACTGAAAAATCTGGCATGACCTCTCCAAAAGGAGGGCAAAACCACGCAATATATATATGTGAATAAAATCCTCTCCAACAGGAGGGCAACCACGCAATATATATATATGACAATAATCTCAATCACAAAACTAGAGGAAGAATATAAGCACGATATGATATAAACAAAGAAAACCAGAACCAAGAGAGCAAGACAATCCAAAATGATACAGTCCAAGTCTAAAAGCTACAACATCTCACAGAAGCACAAAAGAATAAGTACAGTCATCCAAAATACAAACCACAAGGAAAACCCAGGAAACCCACCTAGCTAACTAGGGTGCTATCGGCGTCTCCTCGGCGCACTCCTCCTCGGAGTCACAACAGTCGTCAACACCAGGCCCGTAGAACGTAGGGCAATAGTCCTCAGGATCCTCTGGAAAAAATATGCCCAGTCAGGACTGGAGCGAAGTACATAACTCTGAAAGCAACTCCAAATACATGGTAAGGTGTATATGACGAGCAATAGAAAAGTAATCAAGATGCACAGGAAATAAATATATGCTGGAGCACAAGAAGTAGCTACAATATAAACTGGAGAACAATACAAGTAGTGAAAAGTAACTGCAGGTGAGAAACATGAATACTAGCTAAGTGCCTTGAGCACAAGTTCGTTATATGATCGGCTTAGGTTGCACATAAAGAATACTACGATAACTCCGTTATGCGTGAGTTGCATAACCGACATACACATGAATACTGTTTGGCTTTGATCATATAACCAACTCACTACTCCCCTCCCCCACTAATACCATTGGATCCAACCACAATACGCTACGTACATGATAATAGCTCACGCACACGAAGGCGAGAGCACAAGAAGCACATGATAGCACATGATAATCAATACCCGAAGCACATGATGAAATACACGTGATAGAGTACCCGCTGAACACGGTAAGGGGGATAGCACCTCATGACGGGATCTACTAGTACCAGCTCGTGTAATAATGTGTCAGAATCAAGTATTATAGTTCTAGAACAAGTGATATAAACGCTATCATGAAATAGAAACTATCAGAGGTAGGTACTCGCCTGATGTCCTGAGCAACTGATGAGGATCGAGGTCCGGACCGGTGTCGCAGGGACCTAATACGAAAAACAAGGATTAAACAGGGTTCTAAGCATTTAAACTGATATAAAATAATTAAAAACAGGCTTCTAGGGCTATTCTAGGTCGAACGGGTCAAACCGGTGAAATTCGGGTCAAAAAGTCAATCCGGGGTCCAAAAAGTCAACTCTAGGTCAAAACTAGGTCAAACGTTGACTTTTATGGTCAACGGGGACAATTATGGTCAAAGCTAGGTCAAACTAGGGTGCCCCTAAAATTCTAGGTCAAACCGAGCTCATTAAGCTACTAAACTCACAAACTCGCCTAATCGAGATACCGAGATACCCTCGGTATCCGATACCTCGCCCTAGGCCACGCACCCCGCCTAAACCCACTAAAACCTATGCTAGCACGCGTAATTATATACATATAAACATATAAAAATCATTCCCAAGCATTTCCTAGGCTAATGCTCAAATACCCCGCTCGAAACTCAATACCTTGAATATCTCAAGGTATCGAGATACCTCGGTATCTCAAGGTATTGAGGTTTCACTCTAAAACTCTCTAACTAGCTACCTAACTATTAATTATGCACCTAGTTATTAATCTAGGCTAGGTAATATATATATCTATCATATTTATATATATCTAAGTAGGTATATACCTATGTATATAGATATCCACACACATTTATCCGATACCCATTACCTTACCTAATCATAACATATATATATATATATTACCTATCAAGATATCTATATATATATAACTAACTATAGATATATAGATATCTATCTCCTAGATAGATAAAACTACCTATCTACCTATCTACCTATCTAGTATCCATAGATATAGGTATCTATCTATCTAAGTATCTAATAACTATTTAACTAGCTATCTTATCTATTTATCCTACTATCTATCTATCTAACTTATCTATCTAACAAATACTCTAACTATTATCTATTACCTAACACCCCTCGCTAACACCCCTCGCTACTAGCCTTGCCAACGCGCTGCTGCTGCTGGCTCTACATGCTGATGATGCTGCTGCTGGCTGCTGTTATTGCTGCGCTGCTGCTGCTCCTCTATGCTACTGCTGCTGCTAATTCTGCTGCTGCTGTGCTGCTGCTGCAGTGCAGCAGCAGCTGCTGCTCGCTGCGGCTGGTTCTGCCCCCCCCCCCCTTCCTCACACATACACACACCCACACACCCATATATATACATATATATCATCCACACACTCTAACACACACACTAACACACTCACACACTAATACACATATACATATATATATATACACATAGACATATACATATACAAGTACACAAATATAAATACACACATATATATATATAAATATATATACATAAACACACATACATAATTATAAATATATATATATAGACACATATCAATACAAATACAACCACGCACACAACACTCAAACCACACGCCCAACGATCCTGACACTCACCAATACCCTAAAATATATAAAATATAGCCCGAAAACTCTAGCACACACTCCCTGATACTAACCCAACGCGCGTACAAAACCGAAACGAGAAAACCAAGTCGAAATGGCCGTTCGGTCATTTCGACGAACACGTGGTACGCGGCTCGGAAAACCTCCTGAAACGCACACCAAACGAACTCGGAATCGGCCCAAAATTTACCCACGCGCTCTACACGATGTCTAGATCCTAGAAAATGCACTCTCGCGTCGATTCTAGGTCCGTGGTGGAAACGCACACGCACTTAGAATCGGCGACGACGAAAAGCCCCAATTTTGCCCGAAACGTCCGTTTCTCCGCGACACGGCTTCCCGTGTCCGAATGGAGACACGCACTCACCCTCTAGACACCCGACAACGTCTACCTAGGTCCATCTAACCTAGGGCATCACCCAAAATTGGGCCAAATTCGGATTCCACCCGAATTCGACACAAAACCTAATGTCAAAGTCTCTAAACTCACCCAAACTAGTTCCAACTTCCTCCTACGGGTAGGGTTAGGGTCTAGGAGGGTTCTACAACACTAATTACACTACACAAAAATAATTAAGAAGGGAAAAGTTAGATTTTACCTCTTGGAAGTTGGAATTCCAAGGCCAAAGTCTCACAATCCCTAGAATTCACCTCCCTCAAGCTCCAAGCCACCAATTCTAGCTCTCACACTAGATCTAAGCTCCTCACACCTAGGTTAGAGAAAATGCAAGGTGAGGGTTAGCTTAAAGAAGAAGAAATGGAAGAAAGAAAGAAGAAAGATGGAGAAAAGCTTACTTTGGAGGAAGAAGGAGAAGAAAGAAGAAGTGGAGAAGAAGAAGAAATGAAGAAGAAGAAGAAGTAAATGAAGAGGAATGAAGAAAGAAGGGGGGCTGCTGCTGGCTTTCTCACGGGTGGGTAGGTAGGGGCCGGCCACATGTAGAAAATGGGGGTTTACATGTACAAAGGTCCAAAATGCCCTCCCGTAAATTGGTTTTGGGTTTCGGGTCTCCAAATGCACTCAAACTAGTTCCAAATCTCTCCAACTAACCTCCTAAAAATAAAATAATAATTCTAGGCCCCAAAATAATTCTCACAAGGGTGTGGGCTGGGTCGGACATGGGTCCACTAGGGTCTGACATGGGTCCAGGCTAGCCAAAATCCTAAAACAATCAAAATAAAAATAAGACAAGCACTAATTAATTATAAAATATAATAATTAAATACAATACACTATTTATCAAATAAAAAAAATATAACCCTATTTTCTAGAATTGGGTAGTGACAAGTCTACCCTCCTTAAAATAATTTCGTCCTCGAAATTAAAAGACGAAACTAGGACAGGAATGTAAAGAAAGAACCATACCTCAGGGCTCGAAGAGATAGGGGTATCGCTCGCGCATTTCATCCTCCCTCTCCCAGGTCGACTCTCCTGGAGAGTGATGCCTCCACGCGACGCGAACCAAGGGAATAGTCTGGTTCCTCAACACCTTCTCCCGCCGATCCAGAATCTCCACCGGCTGTTCTGGATAGCTAAGAGTAGGGCCCACTGCGATCTCCGAGTGATCCAATACGTGACTGGGATCCGCCACGTACCGTCTCAACTGCGACACATGGAACACATCATGAACTCCCTCCAGCGTAGGCGGCAACTCAAGCCTATACGCCACGGCGCCGACCCTCTCAAGAACACGGAAGGGTCCGACGAAATGTGGGCTAAGCTTCCCGCCTCCACCGAAGCGAATAGTGCCCCGCGTCGGAGAAATCCTCAGGAACACCAGATCTCCAACCTAGCACAAACAAGGTCTCTGCACTTAGTCTAAAACAAGCAATCACAAGCAACACAAGAACAAAATCTAGATTCTAAGCTATACCTCGAACTCCAAAGGTCTCCGGTGGCTATCGGCCCAATGCCGCTGCCTGTCCTGCGCCACCCGAAGTCTATCTCTAATGAGCTTGACCTTCTCCGCTGCATCGACCACCATCTCCGGGCCAAGCAAATCTCTCTCACCTACATCATCCCATGATAACGGAGTGCGACACCTCCGTCCATACAACGCCTCAAAAGGTGACATCTCGATACTGGCTTGGTAGCTGTTGTTGTAAGCAAACTCTACCAAGTGCAAGTGATCCTCCCAAGAGCCTCTGAAATCCAAAACACAGGTCCGAAGCATGTCCTCAAGTGTCTGAATGGTCCTCTCTGACTGACCATCCGTCTGTGGGTGATACGCACTACTAAACTTGAGCTGGGTGCCCAAGCTAGCCTGCAGACTCCTCCAGAAATACGAAGTAAAGCGACTGTCCCGATCTGATACTATGCTCACTGGAACTCCATGCAGTCTGACTATCTGGCGCACATACATCTCTGCGAGTCTCTCTGTAGACGTACCCACTTTGAACGGTAGAAAGTGGGCCGATTTGGTCAACCTGTCCACGATGACCCAAATCGCATCCTTCCCGCCTGGAGAACGGGGAAGTCCAGAAACAAAATCCATGGTCACATGCTCCCATTTCCACTCCGGAATGGGTAACGGCTGGAGTAATCCTCCTGGCCTCTGCCTCTCCGCCTTCACCTGCTGGCACACTAAGCATCGGGATACGAAGCGTGCTACCTCCTGCTTCATCCCGTACCACCATACATGCTGTCTCAGATCTCTATACATCTTGTTGGCACCGGGATGCATAGAGTACTGGGATCGATGCGCCTCCTGGAGAACCTCCTCGCGCAACGACCCACTCGGTACACACAACCTGGTACCGTGCCGCAAGGAACCATCATCAGCAATGGTGAAGTCGTCTGCTAAACCCATCTGAACCTGCTCTCTGATGCTCCTCAGGGACTCATCCTCAAACTGTGTAGCCCTGATCCGGTCTACCAACTCTGACTGAATCTGCAGTCCCCACATCTGCATCTCAACTCCAGGCACTATCACCTCAATGCCCAAGCTCTCTAGATCTGCCAGAAGATAACGATCTGTAGTCAGGCACATAGCTACCGGATACCTGCTCAATGCATCCGCAACTACGTTCGCCTTCCCTGGATGATACTGCAATGATATGTCGAAGTCTTTCATCAACTCCAACCATCTCCTCTGCCTCATGTTCAGCTCTTTTTGGGTAAACACATACTTCAAGCTCTTGTGGTCTGTGAAGATCTCCACACGCTCTCCGTATAAATAGTATTTCTACAACTTCAGAGCAAAAATGACCGCTGCCAACTCCAAATCATGGGTAGGGTAATTCTTCTCATGAGGACGTAATTGCCTGGAAGCATAGGCAATCACCCTCCCATTCTGCTGCAACACACAACCCAGTCCCTTCCCCGATGCATCACTATAGATAGTGAAACCTCCAGAACCTGATGGCAACGTCAACACTGGAGCTGTCGGCAACCTCCTCTTCAGCTCATCAAAGGCGATCTGGCACTCCTCTGACCAAACAAACTCCACATCCTTCCGAGTCAGCCTGGACAACGGCTCTGCAATCCGGGAAAAATCCTGAACAAATCTCCTGTAGTAGCCTGCCAGTCCCAAGAAACTCCTGACCTCGGCTACTGAACTCGGAGCACTCCATGCCTCAACTGCCACAATCTTTCTCGGATCCACCGAGATACCCTCTCCAGTCACCACATGACCAAGGAATTCAACCTTGTCAAGGAAGAACTCACACTTCGAAAGCTTTCCATAAAGCTCCTCCTTCCTGAGAGTCTCCAGCACTATCCTCAGATGCTCCTCGTGCTCCTCTGGGGTCTTCGAATACACCAAGATATCATCTATAAACACCACCACAAACCTGTCCAGATGCTGATGGAACACCTTGTTCATCAGATTCATGAACACTGCCGGGGCATTAGTCAACCCAAACGGCATCACCAAGAACTCATACTGTCCATATCTGGTCCGAAAAGCTGTCTTCGGAATATCCTCCTTCCTGACCTTCACCTGGTGGTAGGCTGTCCTCAGATCAATCCTGGAAAATACCCTCGCTCCGCTCAACTGGTCAAATAGATCATCAATACGCGGCAGCGGATACTTGTTCTTGATTGTGAGGCTGTTCAGAGCCCTGTAGTCGATACACATCCGTATCGACCCATCCTTCTTCGGCACAAAAAGTACCGGAGCACCCCACGGAGAAGAACTAGATCTGATAAATCCCTTGTCCTGAAGCTTATCCACCTGCTTCTTCAACTCTATCAGCTCACTGTTGCTGACTCTATAGACGTGCTGGGATATCGGCTCCGCGCCTGGCACCAAGTCTATAGAGAACTCCACGTCTCTGTCCGGAGGTAACCCTGGCAACTCCTCCGGAAAGACATCCATATACTCCTCTATCAGTGGATGTAGCGACCTCGGCTCCACCACCAGGGCTCCGCAGAAGACTCCCTCGGTCTGTTCCGCTGCTCCTCTGGCAAACTGAAACTCTGGCTCACCCGGCGGACTGAACAAAACTCTGCCTCCACGACAATCTATACTAGCACAATGCGTACTCAACCAATCCATCCCAAGTACAATATCGTAGCTCGGAAGTGGCATTACGAGTAGGCACACACTCAACTCCCGGCCTCCCAAGGTAACTCTCCGGTCTCTGCAAACATCACGGACTAGGATGATACCACCCCCGATCGTGATCTTGCAGAGTCTAGCTAAAGGTTCAGCAACAAGATGGTGTCTAACAGCAAAAGATACAGACACAAAGCTATGGGAAGCACCGGAATCAAATAAAGCAAGTGCTGGAATGGAATCAAGGAGAACACAGATCAAAAGAAGTCAATATAGTGCAAGAACGATATCATCAAAGAAGGACAGTAATATTGCAAAAGAAAACAATTTCGGAAAAATTAAGGATAGCAAAAGGAAGTAGGAAGGGTCTTAGTTGTGATTGAGCACACTCCCTCTCAGCCTATATCCTATAGCAGGTAAACTAAAAAGCAGACCTGCATGGGCCACCACCAAAAACGTGTCACGACCCGCACCCGAAAATCGGGCATGAGCCGTGGGTACGTCCAGCCTACGCCGCAGAATCGGCGGTAGAACGCTGTAAAGGTCCGTTCTAGGTCAACCATATCTATCTATATCTCACTGAAAAATCCGGCATGACCTCTCCAAAAGGAGGGCAAAACCACGCAATATATATATGTGAATAAAATCCTCTCCAACAGGAGGGCAACCACGCAATATATATATGACAATAATCTCAATCACAAAACTAGAGAAAGAATATAAGCACGATATGATATAAACAAAGAAAACCAGAACCAAGAGAGCAAGACAATCCAAAATAATACAGTCCAAGTCTAAAAGCTACAACATCTCACAGAAGCACAAAAGAATAAGTACAGTCATCCAAAATACAAACCACAAGGAAAACCCAGGAAACCCACCTAGCTAACTAGGGTGCTATCGGTGTCTCCTCGGCGCACTCCTCCTCGGGGTCACAACAGTCGTCAACACCAGGCCCGTAGAACGTAGGGCAATAGTCCTCAGGATCCTCTGGAAAAAATATGCCCAGTCAGGACTGGAGCGAAGTACATAACTCTGAAAGCAACTCCAAATACATGGTAAGGTGTATATGACGAGCAATAGAAAAGTAATCAAGATGCACAGGAAATAAATATATGCTGGAGCACAAGAAGTAGCTGCAATATAAACTGGAGAACAATACAAGTAGTGAAAAGTAACTGCAGGTGAGAAACATGAATACTAGCTAAGTGCCTTGAGCACAAGTTCGTTATATGATCGGCTTAGGTTGCACATGAAGAACACTACGATAACTCCGTTATGCGTGAGTTGCATAACCGACATACACATGATTACTGTTTGGCTTTGATCATATAACCAACTCACTACTCCCCTCCCCCACTAATACCATTGGATCCAACCACAACACGCTACGTACATGATAATAGCTTGCGCACACGAAGGCGAGAGCACAAGAAGCACATGATAGCACATGATAATCAATACCCGAAGCACATGATGAAATACACGTGATAGAGTACCCGCTGAACACGGTAAGGGGGATAGCACCTCATGACGGGATCCACTAGTACCAGCTCGTGTAATAATGTGTCAGAATCAAGTAGTACAGTTCTAGAACAAGTGATATAAACGCTATCATGAAATGGAAACTATCAGAGGTAGGTACTCGCCTGATGTCCTGAGCAACTGATGAGGATCGAGGTCCGGACCGGTATCGCAGGGACCTAATGTGAAAAACAAGGATTAAACAGGGTTCTAAGCATTTAAACTGATATAAAATAATTAAAAACAGGCTTCTAGGGCTATTCTAGGTCGAACGGGTCAAACCGGTGAAATTCGGGTCAAAAAGTCAACCCGGGGTCCAAAAAGTCAACTCTAGGTCAAACATAGGTCAAACGTTGACTTTTACGGTCAACGGGGACAATTATGGTCAAAGCTAGGTCAAACTAGGGTGCCCCTGAAATTCTAGGTCAAACCGAGCTCATTAAGCTACTAAACTCACAAACTCGCCTAATCGAGATACCGAGATACCCTCGGTATCCGATACCTCGTCCTAGGCCACGCACCCCGCCTAAACCCGCTAAAACCTATGCTAGCACGCATAATTATATACATATAAACATATAAAAATCATTCCCAAGCATTTCCTAGGCTAATGCTCAAATACCCCGCTCGAAACTCAATACCTTGAATATCTCAAGGTATCGAGATACCTCGGTATCTCAAGGTATTGAGGTTTCGCTCTAAAACCCTCTAACTAGCTACCTAGCTATTAATTATGTACCTAGTTATTAATCTAGGCTAGGTAATATATATATCTACCATATTTATATATATCTAAGTAGGTATATACCTATGTATATAGATATCCACACACATTTACCCGATACCCATTACCTTACCTAATCATAACATATATATATATATATATATTACCTATCAAGATATCTATATATATATAACTAACTATAGATATATAGATATCTATCTCCTAGATAGATAAAACTACCTATCTACCTATCTACCTATCTAGTATCCATAGATATAGGTATCTATCTATCTAAGTATCTAATAACTATTTAACTAGCTATCTTATCTATTTATCCTACT
Source organism: Iris macrosiphon (assembly GCA_036927795.1). Taxonomy (NCBI): domain Eukaryota; kingdom Viridiplantae; phylum Streptophyta; class Magnoliopsida; order Asparagales; family Iridaceae; genus Iris; species Iris macrosiphon. Next base: position 114,514,257 of record JAYESA010000018.1, read on the forward strand.
ATCTATCTATCTAACTTATCTATCTAACATATACTCTAACTATTATCTATTACCTAACACCCCTCGCTAACACCTCTCGCTACTAGCCTTGCCAACGCGCTGCTGCTGCTGGCTCTACATGCTGATGATGCTGCTGCTGGCTGCTGTTATTGCTGCGCTGCTGCTGCTCCTCTATGCTACTGCTGCTGCTGATTCTGCTGCTGCTGTGCTGCTGCTGTAGTGCAGCAGCAGCTGCTGCTCGCTGCGGCTGGTTCTGCCCCCCCCCCTTCCTCACACATACACACACACACACACCCATATATATACATATATATCATCCACACACTCTAACACACACACTAACACACTCACACACTAATACACATATACATATATATATATACACATAGACATATACATATACAAGTACACAAATATAAATACACACATATATATATATAAATATATATACATAAACACACATACATAATTATAAATATATATATATAGACACATATCAATACAAACACAACCACGCACACAACACTCAAACCACACGCCCTACTCACGCCCAACGACCCCGACACTCACCAATACCCTAAAATATATAAAATAGAGCCCAAAAACTCTAGCACACACTCCCCGATACTAACCCAACGCGCGTACAAAGCCGAAACGAGGAAACCAAGTCGAAATGGCCGTTCGGTCATTTCGACGAACACGTGGTGCGCGGCTCGAAAAACCTCCTGAAACGCACACCAAACGAACTCGGAATCGGCCTAAAATTTACCCACGCGCTCTACACGATGTCTAGATCCTAGAAAATGTGCTCCCGCGTCGATTCTAGGTCCGTGGTGGAAACGCACACGCACTTAGAATCGGCGACGACGAAAAGCCCCAATTTCGCCCGAAACGTCCGTTTCTCCGCGACACGGCTTCCCGTGTCCGAACGGAGACACGCACTCACCCTCTAGACACCCGACAACGTCTACCTAGGTCCATCTAACCTAGGGCATCACCCAAAATTGGGCCAAATTCGGATTTCACCCGAATTCGACACAAAACCTAATGTCAAAGTCTCTAAACTCACCCAAACTAGTTCCAACTTCCTCCTACGGGTAGGGTTAGGGTCTAGGAGGGTTCTACAACACTAATTACACAACACAAAAATAATTAGGAAGGGGAAAGTTAGGTTTTACCTCTTGGGAGTTGGAATCCCAAGGCCAAAGTCTCACAATCCCTAGAATTCACCTCCCTCAAGCTCCAAGCCACCAATTCTAGCTCTCACACTAGATCTAAGCTCCTCACACCTAGGTTAGAGAAAATGTAAGGTGAGGGTTAGCTTAAAGAAGAAGAAATGGAAGAAAGAAAGAAGAAAGATGGAGAAAAGCTTACTTTGGAGGAAGAAGGAGAAGAAAGAAGAAGTGGAGAAGAAGAAGAAATAAAGAAGAAGAAGAAGAAGTAAATGAAGAGGAATGAAGAAAGAAGGGGGGCTGCTGCTGGCTTTCTCACGGGTGGGTAGGTAGGGGCCGGCCACATGTAGAAAATGGGGGTTTACATGTACAAAGGTCCAAAATGCCCTCCCGTAAATTGGTTTTGGGTTTCGGGTCTCCAAATGCACTCAAACTAGTTCCAAATCTCTCCAACTAACCTCCTAAAAATAAAATAATAATTCTAGGCCCTAAAATAATTCTCACAAGGGTGTGGGCTGGGTCGGACATGGGTCCACTAGGGTCTGACATGGGTCCAGGCTAGCCAAAATCCTAAAACAATCAAAATAAAAATAAGACAAGCACTAATTAATTATAAAATATAATAATTAAATACAATACACTATTTATCAAATAAAAAAAATATAACCCTATTTTCTAGAATTGGGTAGTGACATATAGGGGTCGGAGTGGGCGGTTATGGGGAGGTGAAAGGGGGGGTCGGCCGCTGGTTTCGGAATATGAAGGGGATCGGTCGGGTTCAGTTTCTGAATTTTAATGGGTTTGTGGGTCGGGTCGGGTCACGGGTTATGGGTTTAGGTAGGATCCAGATCCTTTGGTCTGGGTTGGTCCAGAATGGTTCAGTTTGGTTCGATTTGGGTTGGTTTAATTATAAAATGCCTATATGGCCATTTAAAAATAGTTTTGGAGCCTAATAAATTCGAAAAAAATTACACAATACTCTATTATTAGTTATACACCCAAAAATATAATTTTTGTAATATTTTAATAATTAATTTAATACACAAAAATATAAATCTCTGAAAAATATTTATTATAATTAATTAAAAATTACAGAAAAATCTCCAAAAACTCAAAAATTAAAAATTAAAATCCTAAAATTAAATTCTAAAAATCTGGGTATTTACAATCTACCCACCTTAAAAAATTTACGTCCTCACAATTAAGAAAATAAAACATAATCGGTCAAGAAAAGATTTGCTCCAGAAGAGATGACACGGTTGCAAGACATGTTTGTTGAAGCACGACACAAAGGATAAGGAACCATGAACAAGAAAAAATCGAGAGGAAGAGTAAAAGTTTTGTTCAAGCAGAACATATAGGAAAGAAGTAAAAACTTTTTCCTAGGCAACGAAAGATATGTAACTCAAGGGTAAAGGCGCCTGATTAAAGTGAAGATCAACTACAGCTTATAAAAACTTGGATACCACTGACATATTACTAATCTAGACTAATCAAGTTCATGCTAGCATAGTACTAGGTATAGGCTATGGAATGGAACTAACATGCATATGCTAAAGTATTATTAGGAATGTTCTCTACTATAGCTAGCTATGATAAAACTAAATCTTACTTGTAGTCGCTACTCCTCGAGTCTGTGCCTCCTCCACTGTCATCGCAAAAGCATATCCATATCCCTGTGGTGGTGCCCTCTATTGTTGTTGGGCCTAGTGGAAGAGTGCTGCCTGTGGTGCCAAGGGTGGCCTCGGCTGATATCCTCCCGGTGCTGGTAAAGCTTGTCGGTTTACCATCGGTGCTCCTTCTCGACGCTCAGAGCAATTCCTGGCTGAATGCTGGTTGGGTCTGCAAGCTAAACATAATCCCCATTTGCGTCTGCATTCCTTCTCAATATGGCCTACCTTGCCACAGTAGTAACAAGTAGGAAGGACTAGTGCTAGTGGTGTAAATTCTCTCTGTGATGGATTCATCTGTGGTCGCTTTGCAGGTCCTCCCTGCTGCGCTCAGTCTGGTGCTAGTGCATACGGCCGCTTCTGGCTGGACTCTCTTCTGATGACACGTTCTATGCGTCGGGCTGTAGCAAGGACGTCCGTATAAGAAGTAGGTGCGGCAGAACCAATCTGTCTCTGTAGCTCAAAGTTTAGTCCGTCAAAGAATTTCTCAGCCTTCTTTTCTTCTGTCGGAATTAGTGTAGGTGTGAAGCGGCTCAAACGGATGAACTATGTATTATACTCTTCTACCGTCTTGTTATCTTGAGTGAGGCAATTAAACTTGTCCCAAAGTTTTGATCGAGCAATAAATAGAATGTACATCTCCTGAAAGAGTCTAGAGAACTCCTCCCAAGTGACTCAGTCTGGTCCGAGCCGTCTCTCCTCAGATATCCACCAGTGGTGTGCATTGCCCGTCAACTGCATTCTGACGATAGTCATCCAACGCTATCTCGGAAGCTCAGCTGCTTCCAATTGGTATTGAGTGTTTGTGAGCCACTCGTGAACTTCAGTGGGCTCCTCCTTGCCAGAAAAGTTACGGGGCTTCAGTTGGCGGAAATCAGTGATAGATCCCGTCGATGGCCATCTAGCTAGTGGGTTCGCCTGCTCCAGTGCGGTCACTATACTGTTTCTCAGGTTCTCTGCCTCATGATGATGAGCCTCTTGATGAATCTATTTTTGGGCTTGCATCATTGTGTGGAATATTTGGAACATCTGTTATCCGTCCATAGGCTATTCTATTGAAAAAATGGGCATCGGTGGAGTAAACTGTGACGATATAAATATCGTCTTGTCGGAACCTCGAGGCATGTTGATTTGCTTAATTGCTTTGTTGAGTGGAGGGATCTCCACCCAATGGTGTCACTCTATCATCGTAGGTGACCACAACACCTTGTGGTGTACCTACGGGAGTTTCGTCACTGGCTCGTGGATCCATTACTCTATATATAAAGTAAACTATGAGAGACGCACAGAGGAATCAAGGCAGGATGCAAGTCAAGAAATTAATTCGAATCCGATATAGAGGTCAAGAACGTGTCAATATGTGGATGAGATCCTATAATTTATCATATCCTAATTGCAGGCTTGCTCGGTTCCTTAGTTGAAACCAAAGCAACATAGTCATAGACCTACATGGGCCACCACAAAAATTATGTCACGCCCAGTATCAAAATATCGAGGGACTAGCCACGTGGCAATGGCCAGCAGCATAACTCTAATGGGCAAACCCAATTTAGTGGACCCGTTAGAGTATACTTAAGCTGTAAAACAAATACAATACAGTCTATGCCATCTATCACAAAATAATTTTAATCTCATCCACAGAAATAAACATAACTAAATATGATAGACTAATCAAGATAATAGATAAAAAGAAATATAGTCTATCATCAAGTCCAAATAAAAAGTTCCTCGGGGAACAACCCGATAAAATAAGTTAATACATCAATCCAAGAGTCAAGATATAAAATAACTTGAAGCAAAAATAATTGAGTATGTAATAGAATACTCAGGAGAAATCCTCCGGCACAACCTCATCCTCTGGTGCCAATACTGCTCTAATGTCAGCTCATTTCCTGTATATCTCGGGATATTCCTCCTATGCTGTACCTGGGGACATAATCCAGATCCAAGTCCTCAGGGGACATATCAAGGTACAAAAATAACTCAAGCCAAATGAAATGGAGTATATAAAAAAATAGATCCACAGGGCAAGCTATGTAACCAGCTATGTGAAATACAAGTTGAGAGCATTACTAGTACTCAGGCTGAGACCACTACAAGCTCTGTGTCGGGGAGCCGGTAGCAGCAAGTAATTTCACGAAGGGCCAGTACATATACCAAAGCTCTGGTACAGAGACTAAGGCACTCTTCAGTAACATAAGTATATATATATATATAATCACCCTGTAGCCTGTGTGTCTCTCCCCACCCAATGTAACCTCACGTCTCATGTCCATAACACGCAAGATCATGACCTCTAGTTAGTACAACGAGTCATAATGATATTTATGTATATGCAAGTCTTATGTCACGAATCCTGTAAGCCTATACAGAATCACCATGAATAACTCAGGAAAGATTCTGTCACATGAGTAGTCTCAAGTGTAGTATGGTATGACGTACTTAGTAAAACAAGCACGAAAATATATAGGATCGTGGTATCAACTCACTAAGTGACATTACATGACTCCGCGTATGGCGTCGACACCCGAATCTTGTTCGGACGCTAAGCAACATCTCACGGTCCTAGGTTGAACAGGTATAATACAGAAGTATATATATATAAATAACTCAAGCAATTAATATCAAAGGAACTACTTCAGGTTTGGCAAGGTACACTTGCCTGTGTTCTGAGCTCCGTCAGTTGCTCCGATATTAGTAGAATATTCAGGTACGCCTCTGGATGCTAAAATAAATATTACCATCGCTATCAAAATATGTGAAATAGTTAGGATTGACTACCCATAAGTCTAATTTGGACACATGGACAGAATTGACAGTTTCTGTTCAAAGCGGGGTCCACATGTGGCCCACTTCGCGCCAAAAAATATGCCAGAGATAAAGTTCTCCAAATTTGTCAAACTTAGTGTCTATGAGTCCAAAATAATAATACAAACCCAACAGAATATCCAAAACTGGATTCAAATAAGCCGGTCACAAAATCGCCCGTTAAGTGGAACCGTAGGGCCCACAAAATGGTATTCTATCAACATTCTCAGAATCGAACTAAACTTGGGTCACAGGACCAGCGTAATGCTATGAATCTGATGGTATAAGTTTCGTTGCAAAATGACAAGTACACACAAAATTATAATGAGTGTCAGAACAGGCCGATACGGGGCTTTTTGACGGATATACGTTGATTTCGGTGTGCAAGCACATCCAAATCAACTTCTACGAAATCCCACACGTCCGTGTTGACGATACGCACCTTTTTATGCAATTTGCATATGACGAAGTCACCTCGTTTAGTGGAAAGCATCCTATTTTAAAAAAATTGGATTTAGAAAACCAAGTTTTTGGTCAACTTCAACCACGAATAAAATACAGCATACAGCAAATTAAAATAAACTAATTTAAGGGATTAAATCTTGGTTATGTTGTCTAATTTATTGTTTAAGTGGAATTTAAAAATATTAACTAGGTTGAAAGAAAAATGGCCATGAACATGGGGCTTTGGGACAGTTTTTTGAACTATAAATTGGGTCTTTTTTCTATTTTGCGTCGCGAATTATGACCGACACAGGACACGATACCTCGAACTAATTATACAGGGTTCGAGGGGGTCATGTGGTCTTCGCATAGGATTTGACAGATCGATATTTGGATAACTGTACAAAGAGATACTAAGGTGGGAAGAAGGGTACCTCACTGCTTGCTGCTGCTCGAAAATTCACGCGACTTGCGGCGGCGACTTAGCGACGGTGGTGCGCGGTGGTCCGGCATCGTCGGCGGCGGCGGTGAGTTATCGGGAATGGAAGAGATTTTGATGGTGGATGAGGGGGTGGGTCTGGGGGTTTATATAGGGGTCGAAGTAGGCGGTTACGGGGAGGTGAAAGGGGAGGGGGACGACCACCGGTTTCGGAATAGGAAGGGGATAAGTCGGGTTCAATTTCTGAATTTTAATGGGTTTATGGGTCGGGTCAGGTCGGGTCGGGTCGGGTAGCGGGTTGTAGGTTCGGGTAGGATCCAGATCAGTTTGGTCAGGATTGGTCTAGAATGGGTCAGTTTGGTTCGGTTTGGGTTAGTTTAAATATAAAATGCATATGGCCATTTAAAAATAATTTTAGAGCCCAATAAATTCCAAAAAAATTACACAATACTCTATTATTAGTTACACACCCAAAAATATAATTTTTATAATATTTTAATAATTAATTTAATACACAAAAATATAAATCTCTGAAGAACATTTATTATAATTAATTAAAAATTACAGAAAAATCTCCAAAAACTCAAAAATTAAAAATTAAAATCCTAAAAATAAATTCTAAATATCTGAGTGTTTACAGGATCCAGTACCAATACGGGTCCAATAAAGCAGCCTCATTTTCAGCAGCAGTACCAAAGATATTTTTAGCAGCCGAGGTAGCAGTATCATGAATCAGCTAGAGCGCAGGCACAACAGATACACCAGAACCAGAAGCCAACTATTTCTTGCACCTTCTGTAAGACGCAAGGACATGGATGGGATGCATGCAGGATAAGATTATGCTAGTATTTATTCTACAGATCAGGAGACCATCAGTTAGGGGCTTATCCAAAAGTTCTAACTCGTCCTGCTCAGGGCGGAGCTCAGGCACAGAGAGCACATACGAGACCACCAGCGGGACAGCAGAGAAGACCTCCCATTCCACCACAATAGCAGAAGTTCGCTCAGCACCAAAGGTAGCAGAGAGGTGCCTAGCGACAGAGGGCAAGCTTTCATCTTGACCATCGAGGAGGAGGAGCCAGTCGGTGATGTTATCTCAGGTTTAGTCTATCTTGATTCTTTTCCAGCTCATGCTTTATTTGATTTGGGTGCTTCACATAGTTTTGTATCTATATATTTTTCTCTAAAACATCATCTTGAGTCTGAACCATTTGCAAGGACTTGCAAGATCATGATGTGGGATGGCATTATCCTGGTCAGTGATGTTTGTAAGGACCGGAGAGTTTCTTTGGGAGGCCGAGAGTTGAGCTTGTGTCTACTCGTAATGCCACTTTCGAGCTACGATATAGTACTCAGGATGTATTGGTTGAGTAGGCATTATGCTAGTATAGATTATTGAGGAGGCAGAGTTTTATTCCAGATACCAGGAGAGCCAGAGTTTGAGTTCGTCAGAGGAGCAGTAGAGGAGAGAGCAAATGAGACTTCTGTGGAGCTTTGGTAAAAGAGCAGGAGCTACCACATCCATTGATTACAGAGTATATGGATGTCTTTCTGGAGTAGTTGCCAGAGTTGCCACCAGACAGAGATATGGAGTTCTCTATAGACTTGGTGCTAAGCATAGAGCCAATATTACAGCACGTCTATAGAGTAAACAATAGCGAACTGGAAGAGTTAAAAAAGCAGGTGGATGAGTTGCTGGACAAAGGCTTCATCCGCTCTATATCATTACCGTGGGGTGCTTCAGTACTTTTTATACCAAAGAAGGATGGATCGGTACGCATGTGTATCGACTACAGGTCACTCAACAACCTCACTATCAAGAATAAATACTCGTTGCCGCGGATTGACGATTTATTTGATCAGTTGAGCGAAGCGAAGGTATTCTCAAAGATAGGCTTGAGTTCGAGGTACCACCAGGTGAAAGTGAAGAAGGAAGACATTTCAAAGATAGCTTTCAGGACTCGGTATGGGTAGTTTGAGTTCGTGGTGATACCGTTTAGGTTGACCAATGCCCCGACGGTATTCATGAACCTGATGAATAAGGTATTTCATCAGTACTTGGATTAGTTTATGGTAGTCTTCATTGATGATATATTGATTTATTCGAAGACCCCGGAGGAGCGTGAGAAGAACCTAAGGATAGTTTTGGAGACCCTCAGGAAGGAGATGCTTTATGACAAGCTTTCAAAGTGTGCGTTCTTCCTTGATAAGGTTAAATTCCTCGGGCATATGATTACAGGAGACGGGATCTCAGTAGACCCAAAGAAGATTTCAGCAGTTGAGTCATGGTCTATCCCGAGTTCAGTAGCGGAGATCATGATTTTTTTTGGACTGGCAGGCTATTATCGGAGGTTTATTCAGGATTTTTTTAGGATTGCGGAGCCAATGACTAGACTAACCAAGAAGTACGTGGAGTTCGTCTGGGCTGAGGATTGTCAGTCTTCATTTGAGGAGCTGAAGAAGAGGTTGACTACAGCTCCAATATTGATATTACCATCAAGGACAGAATAATTTTATATATACAGTGATGCATCGGGTAAGAGTTTGGGTTGTGTGTTACAGCAGAACGGGAAGGTGATTGCCTATGCTTCCAGACAATTACGCCCGCATGAGAAGAATTACCCTACCCATGACTTGGAGTTGGCAGCAGTTATTTTTGCTCTTAAACTATAGAAGCACTACTTGTATGGAGAGCGGGTAGAGATCTTTACAGATCACAAGACCTTAAAGTATGTGTTTACACAAAAAGATCTCAACATGAGACAGCGGCGGTGGTTGGAGTTGATGAAGGACTTCAACATTGCTTTACAATATCATCCAGGAAAGCCAACGTAGTCGCGGATGCCTTGAGCAGGTATCCAGTAGCTATATATTTAACAAGAGACAGACATTTATTGTCTGATCTTGATAGTTTGGGTATTGAGGTATTAGTTCCTGGAATTGCAGCACAGATATGGGAACTTCAGGTACAGTCAGAGTTGATGTACCAAATCAGAGCCGCACGATTCGAGGATGAGTCTTTGAGGAGCATCAAAGCATAGGTCTGGATGGGATTAACAGAGGACTTCAGTATCACAGATAATGGATCATTGTGGCACGGTACCAGACTGTGTGTACCGAGTGAAGCATTGTGCGAGAAGATTCCTCAAGAGGTGCATCAGTCTCAGTACTCTATGCATCCAGGTACCAACAAGATGTATAGGGATATAAGGAAGCATATTTGGTAGTATGGTATGAAGCAGGAGGTAGCTAGCTTTG
>JAYESA010000018.1:114529047-114574047 GCA_036927795.1 Iris macrosiphon
ATTATTCCTCCGTTTGGAGTTGAGATGATTGACAGGTACCTTAAACATATTGTGTGACATGTTTAGATAGTAGAGTTAACCCAGACAGCGTTCTACCACTGATACTGTAGCGTAGGCTGGGTGTACCCACATACTCGTGTCCGAATATCTGGGTACGGGTCATGATACCTCTATCATCAGGTACAAAATCTCTAACTCTGATGGTGGCATTATGTAGACTCGCTCTGATACTGGCTCCGCCCCTAGAATCAAATTGATATAGAACTCCATATCTCGAACTGGTGACATGCCTGGAAGCTCATCGAAAAACAAGTCTGGGAACTCGCAGACAACTCTAGGAAACTGTACCTCCTCATCTACTGCCATCCTCAGGATAACTGATGAAGACTCTACTTTGCCTCTCAAGAATAAGAACTTCTCCTCACAGGGGACACAAAAGATAACCTTGCCAGCATAACAATCTATCATCGCGTGCTGCGCACTCAACTATTCCATTCTTAGGACTAAATCGTAATCGCCCATAGGAAACTCTTTCAGTCTAGCAGAAAACTCTCTACCGTACACTACGACTCAATACGAGACATAAACTCTATCTACTCCCATAAGTCCATTATCAGTAATATATTTAACCTTACAGGTAAAGACTCGGACTCCAAGCTAATGTGTATCATAAATTGTGCAGATATAAACGAGTGTGATATGCCAGAATAAAATAATATTGAATCTGAATGCGAATGTAAGAGAATGGTACTTGCAACTACCTCTCAAGCCGCTAGCGCCTCCTCGTAAGACATCCCAAAAGCCTATCCTTGCCCTCTGGGCACTGGTCCCCTCTGCTATTTTCCTCTCTACCTAGCCTGAGCCTGGGACTATGCATACTGTTGTGGCATCTGCTATTGGAACGTTTGGGATTGTTTCGGTAAAGGCCTTGGGGCCTGATGCTGTTGTACTGGTACTGGTGTCCTAAACTATGGAGCTGTTGAATGGACTGATAATGATCCAGCTAAAGCCCTCTGGGAAAAGTACTAATTATATGTCCTACTCTACCGTAAGAAATACACAAACCATGTGTCCTATGGCACTCCGCGAAGACGTAGCCTGGCTTCCCATATTGGCAACACCCGACTGAAGATGACTGCCTCCGCTGCTCATGACGAGTCTAAGAAGACTGCTGAACCTAAGCCGCTCTACTTGGAGACCCAATCGACAAAGCTCGAACTGCCAGAGCTAGTGCTGAAGACTGGGCAGAAGATCCCCTCTGAATATGAGGCCTCTTATGGACCCCAACTCTATCAACTATCCTCTGGGAGTTATACTCGTGCCTCAGCACAGCTCTTATCATAGCGTCAAAAGTCTGGAACTCATGCTGCTCTACTGCAAGTATGATCTCCAGATAAAGTCCATGTTGGAACCTCCTAGCTCGGTCCAACTCGGTCGCCACCAAGGTGGGAGAAAATCGATTGAGTCTACAGAATTTTGTCATATAGCCGTCGATGGTCCACCCCATCTGCCCGGGGTTATTAAACCTCTGTTGTAAGTCATAACATGATACCGTGTCATAGTACCGAGTCTGAAATCTCTCACTGAAGTCCTTCTATGAAATCTTTGCCGTTAGTAAAACCTTCTGAGTTGCCCACCAGTCCCGGGCTAAATCTAGCAATTGCAGCCTAACCACTACCACTCGCTCGCTAGCCGGAACTCCTGCTGCCTTGGGTATGTTCTCAGTACCCTGGAGCCACAAATCAGACGCAATTGTATCCTCGATACCAAAGAAGTACGGGAGATAGAGACGCATGAAGCTGTTCACAGAATTATAGATCTGAGAACCACCTCGCTCCATGGCCGTCTGAACCGACTGGGTGAGAATATCACACTGTCCCTGGTGAGTCGCCATAAAGCCCGTCAGAATGTCCATCAATGCTCGATCAATATATGGCTGCTATGGCTGAACTGGTTGTACTGGTTGGGCTAACAGATCGGGCTAAACATACTGCTCTACCCCAGGATCTATCCTCGACTCTTCTCCAGAATGCTGAGGTAGAGCCCCTGGAATCGGCTGACCATCAGGACGATGATCTGCCATCGTTTGAACTCGTACGATCTAATCAGAAGGACTAAGAATAGTTCCCCTGAAAGTCAAAGGACATAAGGATCAAAATTGAGGAACATGATAGAGCAATGATGAAAGCAGATGTCAGGTCAAAGATCAGAGATACAGGATAGTCCAAAAAGATATCAAGAAGGAGCAAATAGGATTGAGACTTCTAATCACTAATAACCCCCACAAGTCTGAAAACCAGACCTGTATAGACCACCACTAAAATTCTATCAGGCCCCATAAGCAGAATACTAGAGAGCGGGGGCCGACAAAGCCAACTACGTATACCAGAGTACTCTAGTACCCCGAGATACCGTCACGGCTGTAAATAGACATGGGAGATAAATATTACAAGTTATCATTCAACCTAGATCAAGCAATCCTAGTATCTCGATCACATACAAGCATCCACAATATACAAGGAATATGATCAACAGAAACAAAATCACAAAGTATCCCAAACCATATATACATAGCTGATCATGAAGCTAGAAATATAAAATAAAAAAATAGCAAGAGTAATAGTCATACATGATCAATCTAGCTATAGTCTTGAATACGCTAATTATGTCATGCTCAGTAGGCAATAAAATAAGTCCAAAATACGAGCTAACAAGTGCTCGAGGCTAAATGTCGTAAAAAAAATTATACAATAAGTAGGAGAACAAGAAAGGAACCCACTCAATCAGTCTGGTGCTCCTTATCATCATCATCCTCGGGCAGAAGTGAAAGATCCTCTAGCTCTGCTACGGGATCTGGCCAACCAAAATCAATGGGTTCATACCCCAGATAGTAAGTACCACAAAGGAGGCCAAACTCTGAACTAAAACCAGCAATAAAACATAGAGCTACAATATCCTAAGCAACATATAACTACTAGAAATAATATAAAGTACACCGAAAAACAAGAAAATAAAAATGGGATATATATATAGAAAAATTGGACGGGTGACACGTACGGGATTATGTAAGGTGAACAGAAGCATATAAGTAACTGGGGACATATAGCATATACAGTAAACTGGACGAGAAAAGTAACGAAAAAAGAACTAGTACAGTATCGGGATCATGACAGGAGCAAGAAAATATAAATAAACAAGACAAGATCTAGTACAAGAGTATAGCAGTAAATGGACTACATCCAACAATCACGGCCAAGAAAGAAGTAAGGCTTGCTATATTAGCTAACTAGGGTTATCACAAGTCATAATTATTAACAAGATGCAATATCTGAGAATTCATATGGTTGCATGCCCTGCAGTCTATCCAAGCTATCAGGACCATAAAATGATCAAAGATGTACTAGTACACCACTCTCAATGGTGTATTAGAAATGTGCCCTACTCTACGGTATGCTACAAATCCATTCTGGCTGACGTCAAGATAACGGAACTACATGCAACCTAGAGATTCTTTCCACCAGATGCACTAATTATTTAATCTAGTCATTAATCCTTAACAGTTTGTTTCAGGATTCTGGGAGTGGCATTTCGTAGAATCCATCCTAGATATGATGCTCCCCGTAGGGATAGACAAGACAAGACAATGATTTGACAAGCACAAGAACAAGATAAAATAAGAAAACAACCACACGGCTATAGGCATGACGAGCGTACGCTATAACAAGCCACAATAGGTAATATACAAGTCAAGTGTATAATGGGTAGGTAGCCCAAACTTTATCGGGTAAAGAGTCTAGACAGATGTATAATGGATAGGTATCCCTAAAGATATATACGGCAGGTGCATAATGGATATATGGCCCCAAAACCATACATGATGTCAGGTATCAGGAGTGCACCACAACGGGTCACTATCAGGAGTATACATGATAGGGGTATAATGGGTAGGTGTCCTAAATTATACATGAAGTCGGGATTGGGTATAATGGGCAGGTATTCCAAACTATAAATAAAGTCAAAACTGGGTATAATGGATAGGTGTCCCAAAATATACATGAAGTCGGGACTGATGAAGCCGATACTGGTGAAGCCGGGACTGAGTAATTATCACAGTGAAATAAATATCAAAAAATATATAAATAGCCAAAATTAGGGTAATTCAGATTATCCGTCGGATCTCCTCGGATCACTGTCGGATCATCCGATCTGTCACATCTAGTAAATGGGTCAACATTTTGATCAACCGTCGGACTGCCACAGATCACCGTCGGATCATCTGATTGGTCATAACAAGTTTGTGGGTCAAAAATTGGATCATCCGTAAGAGTGTCGCGGATCACCGTCCGAGCTTCCATGGGATCACAGAAACCCGAACTTGGAATAATTTTGTAACTTGTTCGGACCATAAAAACTCAGTTCTAACTCAAAATTTAGATTTTCAAAGGTCAAAATTATATAGGATCAAATTTTCAAAATCCTGGGGATATTTGATTTTACTAACTTTGAGATTTAATAGATCGATTCTGAGAAATACCGTAAAAGTGGTTTTACGAAAAAAAATTAAAACGTGTCCAGATTAACTCAAAATCGCTCGGGTAGAAGCTGGGCATGGGTCTCTAGTAGTATATAAACTAAGTCTCATGACAAGTACTCCGGTTATCATTTTCGACACTGAGTTTCCTATCAAAAAAATACCAAAATTTCTACAAAAAAAGTCAAAACCATGCTTAAATCAATTTCTGAAATATGCACAAGGTTAAAAATTACTAGGAAAACATATTTAACAAAACAAGTTTCATGAAAATGTAAGCAAAAAATATCAAGGAAAACAAAAATGGCAATAAAATACTTTTGTTCAAAAGTTAGACAAGATGTACTTGCCTAAAGTCAAGCTCCCAGCCTAAACCTTCAACTTCGCCACCAAAAGGGTTCAGAAACCACACTCTTAGGCCTCAAGACCAAGCTCCTAGTTCCCACGGGAATTGGAGAGAAAATAAAGAAGTGAAGAAAGAAAGAAAATAGAGAGAAAAGAGAAAATAATTTTATATATATAAGAGGTAATTTAATCGTGACCGTCCGATCTGCCACGTCAACGATCCATGTCATGAGTTAAATCAACCTCGACTGCTCAAAACAAAACCAAGAAACTAATGGATAATGGAAAGTATCGATCACTATTCACAAAAATATCTAAATAAAAATATCCTAAAAATATCTCAAAAGTGAAATGAATATTTTTCGGACGAATTTTTCGTCGGTATGCCGTGGTATGCCAGCGATAATCCGGTCAGGAAGAAAAAATTTAGTTCTGAGAGAATTTTGAGATTCCACGAGATCCAATAAAATACTGTAAATATACAATATAAAATACGTATCAATATATCAATACAGATATTGTGAGACGGGTCTCACACTCAGGCCTAGTCGAAACGCATCTGACTTGAGACACGCTTTCAGGTAGAACAACAAAAGCAGATCCCATCCTAAAGGAGAAGGCCTTCGATACTACCGTACTTAAGGAAGGAAGGCTCCTAAAGGATGAAAGCAGCAATTCTAGATCCACCATGACTCATTTACCTTTATTGAGATACCTACCAATAAGTTCATTTGAAGGACTCTTATAGTTATTGGAAGAATATCATTGACGGAAGCAAGAGTAATAATATGCCGAATATTGTTTGTATTCCACAGATTGACTGCAATTCTGCTCCTTTTGGAAGCTTGCCACGAATGTGGTCTACCAGGAGTTTGCTGATATCCATTTCCATAAAACTCTTGTACGACTAGGCCGGATCAATATTTTAGTGGTCGTGTCTATCTTGAGAGGCGATCTTAGACACGAAGCAAGTACGAAGATGGATGCCTTCGCGAATAGGTGGCTAGGAAGATCTAGGAACGAGGCCCAAACTGGGGTGAGCGTGTATTATATATATATATATATATATATATATATATATATATATATATATATATATATATATATATATATATATATATATATATATATATATTTGGAACTCCGCTCCATTTTTTTAGTGGTTTCAATATGATAAATTTTTTTTCATATTTTTCAACGATGTTCTTTTAGAACGAGAAGAATATAAGGCATATTTAATGGAAAATTTGGTATTATTGGACAACATAAAATAGGTCATATTGGATGGACCTGATAGGGTTGTCAGAGTATTTTGCTTATGTATCAAGTTAGAAAAAAAAAATCGTTCAGATAGAATAGTATGTGTAGTCGTACTATTATCTAAATATCTAACTTTTCCACTTTCCATACCTAAGTATGATTTAATTGAACTGGTCACATGTATGAAATAGAGTTTAATTAATAATTTGAAGAAAAACATTATGCTATCAAAATATCCAAAGTAAAATAAAACACATTAATCTAGTAATAAAATTAAAAAAAATTGGCACGTTTGAGCCTTGTATGTCTTTTTCTTCTAACAATTGGTAGAAGTTACCTATGTCCAAAGTAGTGTCATAGGAGAACTTAGATAATATAGAAATTATGAATTAAACATGTAGAAATTCTATTTTCCAACATATAATATTAAATTTTAGGAAATTACAAGTTTTATGCATATGAACTTCATATTCTATTATGAACTTTGGGTTCTATATAAACTTCAGGTTTAATATAAAATTCGGGTTCACTGATGAACTTTAGGTTCACTTTTGAATTTTAGGTTCAATGTGCTTTGGTTATGGCAAAGCTAATATTGTGGCAACGTTAGCATTACATCGAGGCTATGGCCTATAACAAGTACCTTTGATTCTGGCAAAGCTAAAGAATGACACTATTTAACGACGAGGCTAAGCTTGCATTCTTAGTTCTTCTTCAGGTGAGGCTATGAAGTAATAGTGCTATCCTAACTACAAGACTATATCGATAGCATATTTTATAGCTCCGCTTCTAGTAGGGCTATGATTCTGGCATGACTAGAACTCTGCCATACAATAGTTTTTGCTTCAGGAGAATCTAATAATGCATCTAGCTAGGCATCTTTCAGATAGTAGCCTTGCTTCAGGAAATTAACTACACGATGAATTTAGGATATCTTCCATTTTGTTGTTATCTAAATGATGACGTTAGCTATATGATGAAATAGTTGTACGATGAAGTTAACTATGCCGTTAAGCAACTATGGGGGAATTAACAACTCATCCAACTTTTGTGATACGACGATGTTAGGATATTTTCCATTTTTTAGCTTTGCTAAGGTAAAGCTATAAAATGTCGTTGAGGCTAAACTTTGCTAACTTTGTTTTTGGCAAAGTTTATCATTGTGACAATGCTAGCGATATGACGAGGCTAGTAACTCTGCTATTTTATCAACTTTTCTTCTGACAAAGTTTATCACTACGATGATGCGATATGACAAGGCTAGCTAATGACTTAGCCATTTTTATTGGTATATTATGACCTTCATGTTCTCATGAATTCGTAAACCATAGGTTCAAGAATCAATTTAGAAACCAAGAGTTTGTGATGGTATGACGAGGCTACGTCCAAGTCAAATTTTTTGCTTCTAGAAAAATGTTAAGCCTTTTTTGGTCTATCGGGGTGGGGCTATGCTTCCGTCAAATTTTGCTTATGGCAAAATTCTGACAACATTGACACCATCGGCCCCTTACAATATCCCGTGATCTGTTAACGGGGGTCAAGGGGCAGCACCCCTTGTGGGGGTTAAGGAATGAAGCCTTTAAAACCTAATTTGCTTTAGGCAAACTACTAGTTGCGGAGCTAGGCTCCGCTAAACTATGTCTTAGCATCGAGTTTACGTCAAAAAAAATGATGGCAATGGTACTAGGATCCATGAGGCTATGCCTCAGAGCCAAGTTTGCTTCGGGTAAACTGCTGGCTATGCAGCTAAACTTTGTGAGGTTATGCCTTAGACCCAATTTTGCTTTAAGCAAACTTTTGGAAGTAGTGCTAGGATCTGTGGGAAAGTTCTAAGGCGATAAATTATACAGGGACAGGCTTCATGGGGCTATGTTCCTCGAGGCTAAATTTTGTGGGGCTAGGCTCTGCGGGGCTTAACCTTAGTACCAAGTTTGCTTCTGGCAAACTTTAAGGCAGCGAAAATATACTTCAATAAAGCTCTCCATGACCATGAGATTGGTCCATTCAGAAGAGTTGCTCCATTCGACCAAATTTAATTATCGCTTTAGGTGATACTATGGTAAAATAAAGCTATGTCATATGGCTAGGTTGCTTCATTTAGTGGAGATATTCTATTATGAGGATTTTCTCTATTCGATAGAGCTACTCTATGATGCAGAGTTGATCCATTTTGCAATGTTGATCTATTTAACAAAGTTGATAATTTAACTAAATATGGTTATTGCTTTAGATGATACTATGGTGCAGCGGAGCTGCGCCATTCGACAAAATTGCTTAATTCGACGAGGTTGCTTCATTCGACTCTATTCTACGAAGTTACTCAATTCGGTGGAGCTAATAACCTAACAAATTGTTATTATCACTTCAGGTGATACTATTCTCAATGTTAGCCACGTATATAGCAGGGTTGTGCATAAGATTTGACAACATACTATATGCTGGTTTTGAGAGCCATAGATAAACTTAAAAGGATCCAAAGTATATTAAAATCAGTTACAACTGATAGTTGAGAAGTTCTTAAATGAAAGCCATTTCTGGTTGATAGATCATAATATCTTAAATAAAATATATTTTTGGTTGGTAGATCGGAGGATCTTCTTTAAAGGAAAAAAAAATTCTCTTCATCTGTTAAGAAGAAGAAGAAAAAAATATTAGTTTTTTTAAGATCATACTTACTCATATCATTCGAGATGTTCACACAATTATGCACTTTTGTGTGTTAGAGTTGCGTGTTGATAACATGGTATAGTTAACTAAGAGATGGGAGAGATTACTAGATAAATTCTCAAGTGTCCGAACCATTCAACCATAGGCATTTATTTATAATGACATGATGGCTAAAAGATAATTATAAGATGTGATTACACATAATCTCAAAGAGATAAGGATATCTCTATCTATTGGTTTTAGCACAATCAACCAGTTATATTAGTTATAACTAACTATAATGCTATATACTATTCATCTTTTTGCAAGATTGTGATATCAAAAAGTTTTTTTTTCCATCTTGGCAACACTTCAATACTACACAAGACAATAATTCGTTTGGCTGGTCCATAGTTTCTGAAAGCCTTTAGTGAATTCTCAAATGATTTTCTTTTATAGATAGAATATTTCTTCCAAAAACTACTTTATTTTATTATTTTAAGAAAAAAATACAGGTAGAGGAGGAACTGAAATCGCCGAAGAGAAAAATAATACAAACAACGATAAATTATTTCAATATTGGAAAAAGAATAGTCATTAAAAAAAAAATTAAGAACTATAACATAATCTTCTAATCTTCAACGTCCACATAATCCAGTTCAATCTTGGTATGAATTTCATCTTCCAAAAAACGTCTTGTATCAAATTCTTGTATTAGAAAAAAAGAATACATTCAAGAACTAAGAAGAAGAGAAATTTTTATATTAAGTTATTCTAGTAACAATATAGCAAACTTATCAAAACAAGACAAAATTTTAATTTGGTTTTTTTTTTTTGAAAAGGAACGGTCTTTCTCTACTCTTGCTAAGATCTCAAGGCCCATAACAAAAAATAACCAAAGTTAAACTCTATTGCTACTACCATTAAGAAGAAGAGTCCCACCGACATTTACATATTTAAAGTTTTTAATCAATTTTTTAAAAAATTATACGTAGATGGATTTGGATATTATTTTGGTGCCTTGTAGTATAGGCCATGAACTGTTGGCCTATGATGGAGCTTCAGTTCAATTGACCTGACACGGGAGGAGATCTAGCTACATTTGACATTGCTATAGCTAAATAGCACATAAATTCTAGGGTTTATAAGGAGAATTGGGTAAGAAGAATAACTTTATTGAATTCTTGAAAATGGAGGGAAAACGGTTATAAGGAATTTTAATAATCGAACTAAAAACATACAATCACTCATGCCCCAATCTCCCTTTCCTCAACTACTTAAAGATACTGACTCAGTAACAGAATTATAACAAGAACTATATTGCTGCCCCTAGATTCATAGTGGTCAGGACTGATACGGGTGATACTGTCAATGTACATTAATACTAAGTAGTCCTAGCTCTTCTTTAGTGTTTAATTCATATTATAGTCTCCCATTCGTCAGTATATGTTGTAGCCTTCAGTGTATCATTAGCCTTTAGTAGCCTTTCACAGTGTATCAGTGTTTAGCACACATTCTTCAGTTTATCGGTGTAGTAGTTTATCATAGAGAAAAGTAGGATCGTATTAATGCCCTTACCTTAGTTTGACCTTGTCTCAAGGTCAAAGTAAGGGAATTATTTTATGAACCTATCTTAGTGAACCCATGTAGCTTCTCCTGGACGCCCATTTCTCCACTTTACTAATAGATCCACTGCAGCTTTATTCCTTCTTTAAACCAACCTCATTTCCAAAATCCTCTCAGGTTCTAACAATAGCCCTTCTTTATAGCTTGGTACCCCTTCTTGGACCTCAACTCTAGTACTTATCTTCAACTTTAGTTATGACATATGTAAAACATAATAAATTTAGGAATCGTCACATAATGTCAGTTTGTATACAACAAGTCCTATTCAAGCAACTAATTTATAAGGTCCAAAGTATTTAGGAGCTAATTTTTAGGGCTTTCTTTGAGCCACAGTGATTTTTCTATAGGGGAGCCTGAGATACACCCAATCCCTTACGGAAAACTCCTTATATGTCATGTGGAGATCATCATACTTCTTTATTCTATCTTGAGCTAGGAGCAAGTTGTCCTTTAGTAAGTATAAGGCATTGTCACTAAGTGTTATAGCTTATGCTACTTCTCTATCTTAAACTAGGTCAGGCACATAGGTCAAGATGTCATGTGGTGGTATGCCATATACTTCTTTAAATATTATGGTTTTGTAGATGAATGCCAATCGGTATTGAACTAATATTCCACCCACAACAAGTGTTTGACCCAATATTTAGATTTTGACTATAAAAGTACGTCAAATACCCTCAATACACCATCACTTGTGATCTGTCCTAATTAAGAAGGTTTTAAGGAGTTGGGATTTGTTAGCTATTAATATTTCTTAATAGCTAACAGGATTGCTAACATCTTCTTTTTATAAGTTGATTAAATTGTAGCTCTGCCTTTAAGGAGTTGGCTTAAGAAGGCTATCGGTCTACCTTTGTGTCAGACAACTTCAATTCCCTCTTTAGAAGCATCACACTCTAGAATAAACTCCTCATTAAAATCTGGCATAACTAACACTGGGGCTAGGTGAGAGTCTTCTTTAATTTCTCAAATAATTCATGTGCATTGTCATTCCACTGGAAGGAATTCATTTTGAGCAGATTAGTAAGTGGCCCTGCAATAGTGCCATATCCCTTAATGAATCTTTTGTAGTATCCTGTGAACCTAGGAATCCCCTTAGCTCCTTGATAGTCCTGGGAGTTGGTTATTCCATAACAACTTTAACCTTCTCTTTATCCACCTCCACTCCTTACCCAGAAATTGTCACGCCCCGGCCCCGCCCGGGCCGCCGCTCTGCCCTGCCCCGCCCCGTGCTGCCGGGAATTAACGAACCGGACACGTATCACCGTGCCTCGGCGCGCCGGACGTGAATCATCGCGCCCGTCCCGCGGGTGCGAGGGAGGAAGGGAGCTATGCGAATGGCCCGAGTTGAGCTTTCGGGGGACGTGATGCCGCACGGGCCTGGGGTTGCGCCCGTGCAAGGCCAATCGTTTAAGTTGATAGTTGGCTATCATCGCATCAATCGAGTAAGTAGCGGAAAGGGACTTGTTGCAATGCAATGCATTAGCCAACTGAGTGTTCGGGACAATCGAGGCAACTTGGGTTTCCTTTAGCAAAGGCACACGTTCGTTCCATACATTATGCCCCCCTTATACGATAGCATTCTCGGGGCAACAATCGAAACCAGGATTCCGGGTCTTCGGGACTGTGGCACGCCTATCGCTTCCTCGGACGATCCAGTACCTGCGAACAAGTAAACTGTTGGTGGGTCAGCACTTTATACAAGTACTGGTGAGATAAATCAACTGAACAGAAACAAGCATTCACTCAAACAGGCACTAAGTAATCATGTTATAAAACATTACATTACTAGTGATCTTTCTAGTTTTATCTAGGTTCGTTTCATGCAGTTCTAGCAGAGTCGATTTACTTGTTTAGAAACATATTTGGAAATAAAGTTTCATATTGAATATGCAGCAAGCAAACCGTTCATGTTCAGGGTGTGCGCAGCGTGTCTCATGCGACTCGAGGGTCTGATGCATAGCTAGACACACGATGCATATTCTTAGGGGCAGTCACTATCCAAGCCAACACAATGACTTAGCTATATGCAGGGCGGTCCCCGAGTATCTCAGGATCGGTAGCGGTTAGTCCAGCATACCAATGACTCTTTTATCTGATGCTAGAGGCAGCTGTGACTCATGGTTGCTTTGCACTATCATGGTAGCAGCCGGGACACATGCAGTTCAGCTCTCCACCAATAGCCATTGCCCGACCGCATGCGAATGCATGGAACACTATCAAATAAACTCTAGTATGCAGACGAGACGAACCATCAGAATATACTCATTGTTGCGGGGCAATCCGACTTATCACTTGAACACGTTCAGGCACAGTATGGTTCTCTCGAAGCATAGACGATAGTGAACATATTCATGCACTCTAAGCAGGCGATTCAGGATTCTCGTTAAGCAGGCATTGTTTCAAAGACAAGCTAGGTGAGTTCGTTCATTAACATGCAAGGCAGGTTCTATCATTCTCTTAAGAAAACATTGCAAGCAAAAACTCAGGTTATTATTAAGACGTGCAAGAATCAGAGAACGAAGTTCTGCCCACTCACCTTGATACATAACGTCGGCGCGGAGCGGGACGTTACATACTTACCAACCAACAAAAAGTTTCGTCCTCGAAACTTCAAGGATAAACTTCTCGATATCCCGAGTAGCGATAGTGCCGTCCCTCGCCGTACTCAATCGAAATAATCAAGCAATTCAAGTTCAGGAAACATTTTGCACTTTGAGAATATCTATGGACTTATTGTATGGAACGTGTAAAACCCCCTTCCTAGAAAATCGTATATACCTTTTTAATTATTAATTATTAATTAAATTGTAGTAAATAGGTCTAAATAGGAGAAATAGATTTTTAATAATTTTTATGTTAGGTGTTCGGGCACTTAGATGACTTGTGGGACCATCAGGAATTTTTCGGAATTTATTCCATGTAGGAGACCCCTTGAGATGTTGCCAGCCTAACGATGTGCAATACCCTATTATATAAATTTTCTTATGTGTGAATATATATATATATATATATATATACAAATATATATATGTGTATATATATATTTAATGAAAGAAAGCAAAAGAAATTATTAAAGTAAGTTACTATTCATATTAGTATAATATTAATAATAATAATAGCATATTAACTACTTAGAACAGCAACTTAGAAGTCCTACTATTACCATCCTTTAGTAAGTCTCCCAGGGACCGCCCACTCACAGCAAGATTGCCCCTTAACCCTTCGACCCCCTTCAGCGGAAACTTACCATAGCTCCAAAACCCGCGGACCCGCGAGCCTTAGCACCCTCTCTCTCCTAATACATAATATATATATATAAATATAATAGCTCTCTAAAACCCTAACCTAAAACCCCAGACTTCCTCTTCCCATCTAGAGTCGTCACCGCAGCCAGAGAAGCCTCCCCAAGCCATCCAACCATCCCGTCGACGCTGACATCGCGAACTGCAGTCTCCCACTCGAAGCACCTTCGCTCCGGCGTGATTTTCCGTCGACTCGCTCCACCAAACGCTGTTCCATTTTCATAGGTATGATCATCCCTTAACCCTCTCCAATACTTGTTTTATAGTCAACCTCGGAAAACGTGTGCCTCTAGGTGAAAAACAGCGCCCAAGCCGGGCGAGCAGACAGAATTCTGCAATCGCATAATTCCAGATTGACCACCCATATTGCCGAGTTCGTATCTCCCACCACAGAGATCCGAATTTGGTGATTCTTTTTGATACCTGTAGATTGCATGACCTAGTTTATTTTCTGTATTATAATTTTGTGCTATTAGTCGCTGTGGACAGAAATATATTCGTCACAAAACTGTGCGCACCCACTTTTTCCGGTTTTCCAAAAGTTGGAGATCGGAGCGCGCCCCGCCAAACGGGACCGCCCCGTCGTGTGCCAAGTGTACCGAATGGTGCACGCAGCATAACGGGATACGTGAAAATTCATGGGGACTGATTCGGACGCGTGTGCACGCCGGAATCAGGCCGTATCCGCGGACACATTTCGTGTCGCCACTTTTGTGGAACTCGCGAGTATTTTGTGCACGCTTGTCAGATTGTGACGAAACTTGCGTCACTGGACTCGTGGTAACGCGCTGGTCCTGTGACCCAATTTTCACACATTTCTGAGACGGTTGACCAGATCGCCAATTGGCGGGCCCCACAGTTGACTTTTTGGACCAAATTTTGTTCAGCTCATCGGAATCCAAATTTGGACATACCGTTGGGTTCGTATTGACATCTAGAGTTGTTTGACCCATAGTTGCCCCATTTAGAGACTGTTACCCTCGGCACGCTTTTCGGTGCAAAGTGGGCCACACGTGGACCCCACTTTTACCCGAAATTATCGTTTTGCCCCTGTGTCCAAATTGGACGAAAGGGAAGTGCTTTTTAGCTATTTTGCTCATTCTAGAAACGTTGGTGATATTTATTTCAGCATCCGGAGACATTTATTCTGAGGCCATAGCTTCTGGTCCTGTATATTGGACATCTGGACGTGACATTTTGCAGTTTCTTGCCAGACAAGTATACATTGCCTTTGTTATACTGTTTAAATTCTGTACATTAGATGCATGTTTATTATCTTAAATTGTGCGCGTCCGAGGGAGACTCGGGTGCAGTCAACGGATGCGTTGACGTTAGGATAGTGTCTAACCTAGTGTCTAGTGGACCCACCTAAAGTGTGAAGTTATTGGTATGACTCCCAGGCCTTGACACATTTTCGTACACGTGTTGTGAGTCTCATGTAGGGCACGGTCCTGCGTATGTGGTTGGCCACCTGTACGTGTAGGCGTGCGACGGATAGGGTATAACTGCTAATAGTGATGCATGTTAGAAGACTTAGCAGTTATTAGTAGGTGGAGCATAGACTGTCATGATACAATGGCCCGATCCTTGTCCTTGTTTGGTTGTAAGGATGGGCTATTGTTCTAGTGATAGACTATGACGCGTGTTGTGGATACAACATGCTTAGATCATTGGGCGGGGAGGACAACTTGTAGGCGTATGGGACACCCCACTTCCTTTACACTGATGCCACACTCGACGGAGTGATATGGACGATATATACTACACTGATGCCACACTCTTCGGGGTGATATGGACGATATATACTACACTGATGCCACACTCTTCGGGGTGATATGGACGTTATATTATACAGATGCCATGCTCTTCGGAGATGGACGTTATTACTGAGCGCCCTCCTATGGGGGCATGTGTGGCATATATTAGCCAGTTGTCACGACTGGTGAATTACGTCAGCATATGTCTAGCCTACACTTTCCCATATACTCAAGTTGTCCTCAAAGTGTATTTCACTTAGATGGTTAGGTCACCCATTGGATATTTATTTCAGTACTTTATGGCATGTGTTTAAGTATTCTTGTTATGTCCCTCTGAGGACCTGGTCCGCTGCCAGGTGTACCTGTTCTTGAGTATTTGCAGGAGCACAGATTTGGAAGGATATATATGCTTCGTGGATGTCTTCTCTTCAAGCCGTGATTGGTAGCTGGTACTTATATTGTTTGAGTGAGTTGTACTTGTATTGTATTACTTTTCCCATTTGAGTTGGTAGTGGATTTGTTTCCACCCAACTATCATCTTTAGATTACTTCTTGTTGAGATCTAGTTTCATAGATACTGGTTATTTATTTCTATATGATTTTGGTGGATGAGATTTAGATTTTACCCTGTGACTTGTATTACATTCTTTACCACTTGTGGATTTATATTCATATTACAGCGTACGTATGGATTTAGTTTCCATATATTGGAGTTGCCATATCCATGCGGCTGGCATGATTACGTGTCCTAGTCCTACGTATTTTTGGGACTGGGGCGTGACAGAACGCTCTTTGCAAAACCATATCGATAATATCTCAGAGTCATAGCAACGGTTTGGGCCAGAGAATCGATTCCGCTCTGATACCATTCTGTCACGCCCCGGCCCCGCCCGGGCCGCCGCTCCGCCCTGCCCCGCCCCGTGCGGCCGGGAATTAACTGTCACGCCCCAATCTCCCGCAAGCTCGATAGTCCCCGCTGAACGTGAATCACCACGTTTACAGCTCTCCCGCAGGACAATCGTTCTCATCGGGACGTGATGCCGTACGAGCCTGGAGTTGCGCCCGTACAAGGCGATGTTGTCAAACACCAAATGTTATCATTGAAACAACCAAGTTGCAGCGGAAGTCAAGTATTGTGTACCAAGCACACAATCAGAGTATACGCAACGAAGCTCACGATAGGGTCAAATGAAATGCCTCATCGAAGACAAGGCCACGAAGGCGATGTCTCGAAGGCGATGAAATACTCTTGCTCTTTTCTCTAGCCCACAAAGGTACTTACAGTTCATACATCATGTCCCGTATATCCAAGCAGCGCCACTACGTCTGTGTACCTGAAATATTGCCCACAAACGTGGGTCAGTACACAACCGTACTGGTGAGCGGGGTAACCCACTCGCCTAAGCCGACACTAAGTAAAATAGTGAATGCAAACAGTTATATGGTGATCTTTCTAGTTGAATCCTAGATTCATTTCATGGCATAAAGATGACATGTTAAGGAAAGCAGTAAAGCAGTTAAGCATGCTAGCATTCAATCTCAAACCAAACGACAAGCAGTTAAATATAAAGCCGACCCATCTAACTCAATGTCATCGCTTGCACGATAACATATCGAACCATCAGTCTCGCCTCAATATCCATCCTCAACCAAAGTTATATATCCCACTCTCGAGTGCACACTCTTGCCGAGGCAAGGTGGCCGCGCCTACACGATGCACAAACCAACCAAAGTAAAGCAAGCCAACATCTATTCTTATATGAAGTCACTGGCCAAGGGCCATAAAGGACGTTGATCGGACAGATCAATGCAGTTTTATTCGAAACAGCGCTAAGTAGCTAACCCACCTGAATCGCATCCAACCGCTGGCACCGCGCCCAAGACGCGTTACCCAATTGTCTCCTCCATGGCCGAACGGTCCCGGTGCCCCGGAGCACCCGTTCGAGGAAACCAAACCCTGTGCCACCCAGGTTGTCCGTGACTATGCAGACACGTAGGTATGACGAGAGGATCGAACATTCTCGCCCCACCAAGCGATCCTAGACTCGTTCCATCAATAATCCAACCAACACATCCATAACCATTCTTCCAACATGTCCTTCCAAGAACCCAAATCTCGACCTCAAAACATAGCCCGAGGCATCAAAATATCAAGTGTTTCATAGGCACGAAGCCTCTTCTCAACACAATCCAAATTGGTGCAACACCTATGCTCAAAGCTAACCCATGGCACAATGCCCCAAAAGGGGCACAACACCCTCGCCGATGCAGTTGTTCGGTTTCGAACCACAACTGCTCGCTTTGCACGACAAAGCGACCAAGTGATACTCGCGCACGGATGCACGCTCGCTCGCCCGAATCCCGATATTCTTAATGTTCCCATTGCCTCAATTGTATCATTCCAACTTGTATATTTCCAACCGTCCAAGCATAATCCCAAGTAATCCAACCGATCGCCTCAAATGAATAATCCAGCTATCGCACCAACTATCCAACGCGTAAATCAAATCAAGCCACAATCCTACCAAGCCAACGACGCACACTCTATGCACGCCTCAGTGTAGTGCTTCCCGATGTTTCAGCCCAAGTGTTCAAGCCTTTACGTGTTTTCCATATTATTAGGCATGAAGGAGTAGAGGAGAAGGGAAAGAGCCCACTCACCTATGTTCGAATCCGTTAGGCATCCTGTCCTGCCGATACGGCCAATCCCTTAAACCCGTGGTCCAATGCAAGCGCGATCTACTCAACTGGTATGACCGTGCGAGCAGGCCGTGCTCTCCAAATCATCCGACCGATCGGACTAAGGAAGACGGCATTATCGTTTCCATTCAGCTATCCAGTACTGTTCGGAACGAACACCTGATTTCCATCGAACCCGCTAGCCATCTGCACATTGAAACCAACTCGATTAATCCTTCTTCCCAAAATCCAATATTTCAAATGTAACCAGCATTTGATTCATTCAGTCCGACTCAGCGTAACGCTCCGAGCGGTTGCGGGGCGTTACATAATATACCACTTAGAATCAGGTTCGTCCACGAACCGTGCTGGTACTCATTCCTTACTAGCATGCCACAATCCAATTCCATATATCTGCTCTATGCAACTCTCATATTCACTATATCTGACACAACATCTCGTTCTGCTGAACGCTCGTACAAGTTCCAAATTCCCACATCCTCCTTGCAGCTCAATACGAATTCTTCGTATCGCTTAGTTTTGGATCGTACACATATTTAAGGCGTCCCTAAAATACATGCATTTCAGCCGAGCTTTGCGATAGCGAATTTGGACAAGTTACAAGGGTATCTTTATGTTCGAGGCGTCCATTTGCTTTGCTCCCAATTGAACCAAACACAATTTCCATTCCAACACATTCGCTCGAGAACTATTCTCAATTATGCAGATTTTCCACCGACTCAATCAGTTCGTGTTCCAGCTCAATCCATCCAACTATTTCTGAAATCAGTACTAGCAACATCTCCAAATATTATCTCGTGCACCGAACGATTCTCACAACTGATCTACCCCAGCTATGCGACTTACCCAAATATCAACTTGCTTAGATCAGCTCAGTCCAACACATTTCCTGCCATCTCAATATCTCACAGGGTGAACATCTATATTGAGGTTCGTGTGATCCACGAAGATCTCGCCGCCACGCCAAAGGGATTTGTGTCGCCACGATTTCAACGTGGACACACTCGCCACAATTCTTAGGTTGCGCATGAAATAGTTCTTCGCGCTGCTTCCACTGCCTCGAAGCATAGAATATCACCTTCGCCTTCCGAATGAGCACGCTTCCCAGACTAAGTTTCGAGACATCTTGTAAATCTGAAGCAAATCTGTCCCTTCCAGTATTCGCAAGGATTTGATCTGAACGAGCCGTTGCTTTAACTTCACGAGCTAGTTTCACAGTCGTCAATTCATATGAATGCTATTCCCTTCCAGGGCACGATGAGTCAGAGGCGATGCCATCGATAAAAATCTGCGACTCTGAATCTCATCAGTTGACTTAGGCCAATCCCACAATCGCTTCGGTCTTCTGGCTGCTTCTTCAGCTGAAGGCTATCCCAAGGATCTCTCAAATCCAATACTCAGTCAATAAGCCAAATCACATTGCTCACATCTGCCCTCGACGCATTCCCAAATACGCCGCCTCAAGGGTCGTTCTATGGGTCTACCATATTCAATCTCTGATCTGACGGGCCAGTCGCTAGGGTCAGCTGTCCCGAAGCTACGCTCGATAATTGTAATCATCACGATGGACAGTTACTATAAACCATGCTATATCTCATCTGAAAATCTGACTCAAAATCCAACCATTCATCCGAGCGAAGTTTCCGAATCCGAGAACCGCGCTCGTTGAAACCTTATTCCATCAATCCGCCGTTCTGTCCTGAATCCATCAAATTTCCGAATTGCATATTCGATTCTCGCACTACAAATTGCAATGATTCTCAAGACCCAAGACTTGCTCCAATTCTTATCCATTTGCTGCGTCCCACAATGCACGTCCAATTTACTCGAGCAGCACAGTGATTTGTTCCAACGTTGCTCCCACATTTAGCTATCTTCAAAAGTCTGTCCACCAAAATCCTTGCCTTCAGTTGTTGCCACAATCCGTCCACGTCTTCCGGAGAATCCGTCTTACTGTCGTTGCACCATCTTGCCCAAAATTCCATTTTCGCTAAACCTGAGTCAACTTCACGAGCAGCACTATCCAAAATCTTCCAAGTTTGTGTGAATCTATCTCATTGTCCCTCCAAACCAAGATCGTGTTTCTTTGCTCAACCAACAGCTCAAAAGTGTCGCCCAAAATCGTAGTCCATGCTCGCTATCATTCGATTCATCCATCGCTCATTCAAGCGTATCCCAACTGTTCGTTTCGATCTCGTCCAACTCTCAAGTCCAACGATACTTCCATTTGCACCAGTCCGTTCACGATATGCCCAACTCAATATTCGCTTGCTCCATTTTCATTCTTCCCAACACAATCGACTTGCACCAACCAACTTATATTTCTGTTACTCGAGTTCGTTCAGGCAATTCCCATAGATGTCCAACCAAATATTTCCAATGCCTTGCTCAAAATGTGGTATCCCATATACCACTCCGAATCAAGCCGCTACTCGCATTACAATTTCCTTCACAGATCCAAGATCCGTTCGAACCATCCCTCATGCATAATCCTGCCTTTTCCAATCCGAGTTTGACACAAAACTCAGGCAACGCTTGAATTATCTAACTGTTTCTTAATCCGTCTGATACCTTCTCAACACGAGCAATCGTGCAATGACTGTCTTCCAAATAGTCCAACCCAATACCCAACGGTTTCACACTTTTGTTGTACGAGCAACTCGTGCCAACTATTCTGATATTCCCGAGCCAAACTCAAACCTGCTCAACCGATGCGCCACAGCCAAAATTCCAACTTCTATCCAACACAATCGCTAGACGAGCAACTCGTGTAAGGATTCATTCTCATCGAATGTTTCTACTCAAAACATGCCGCATAACCAAATCTCGTAGCCAACCAACTGATCCATTGAGGCAATCAGAAACTCCCAGATGATAAGCCAAGCCAACCCAACGAAAGCCCACACTTGTTGCACAAATGCAACAACGCCAACCAACTTGCTGCACGAATGCAACAACGCCTAACAAGACTAAGCGATCCTACGAAAACCAACCAAGGCAACCCAACACAGAAATATAATGCAGCCAAAACCAGCAATAAATAGACTTATTGCATGAAACATCCGATGCGGCACCGAGTAGAGTCAAGAGCTAGACGACACACGGAAGCTATTTAGAGTTTGTGATGAAGCGAAGGACCAAGTCCGAAGAAATGAACCGGGCGCTCTGATACCAATTTGTCACGCCCCAATCTCCCGCAAGCTCGATAGTCCCCGCTGAACGTGAATCACCACGTTTACAGCTCTCCTGCAGGACAATCGTTCTCATCGGGACGTGATGCCGTACGAGCCTGGAGTTGCGCTCGTACAAGGCGATGTTGTCAAACACCAAATGTTATCATTGAAACAACCAAGTTGCAGCGGAAGTCAAGTATTGTGTACCAAGCACACAATCAGAGTATACGCAACGAAGCTCACGATAGGGTCAAATGAAATGCCTCATCGAAGACAAGGCCACGAAGGCGATGTCTCGAAGGCGATGAAATACTCTTGCTCTTTTCTCTAGCCCACAAAGGTACTTACAGTTCATACATCATGTCCCGTATATCCAAGCAGCGCCACTACGTCTGTGTACCTGAAATATTGCCC
This sequence comes from Iris macrosiphon, assembly GCA_036927795.1. Taxonomy (NCBI): domain Eukaryota; kingdom Viridiplantae; phylum Streptophyta; class Magnoliopsida; order Asparagales; family Iridaceae; genus Iris; species Iris macrosiphon. The sequence continues at coordinate 114,550,805 of JAYESA010000018.1, forward strand.
ACAAACGTGGGTCAGTACACAACCGTACTGGTGAGCGGGGTAACCCACTCGCCTAAGCCGACACTAAGTAAAATAGTGAATGCAAACAGTTATATGGTGATCTTTCTAGTTGAATCCTAGATTCATTTCATGGCATAAAGATGACATGTTAAGGAAAGCAGTAAAGCAGTTAAGCATGCTAGCATTCAATCTCAAACCAAACGACAAGCAGTTAAATATAAAGCCGACCCATCTAACTCAATGTCATCGCTTGCACGATAACATATCGAACCATCAGTCTCGCCTCAATATCCATCCTCAACCAAAGTTATATATCCCACTCTCGAGTGCACACTCTTGCCGAGGCAAGGTGGCCGCGCCTACACGATGCACAAACCAACCAAAGTAAAGCAAGCCAACATCTATTCTTATATGAAGTCACTGGCCAAGGGCCATAAAGGACGTTGATCGGACAGATCAATGCGGTTTTATTCGAAACAGCGCTAAGTAGCTAACCCACCTGAATCGCATCCAACCGCTGGCACCGCGCCCAAGACGCGTTACCCAATTGTCTCCTCCATGGCCGAACGGTCCCGGTGCCCCGGAGCACCCGTTCGAGGAAACCAAACCCTGTGCCACCCAGGTTGTCCGTGACTATGCAGACACGTAGGTATGACGAGAGGATCGAACATTCTCGCCCCACCAAGCGATCCTAGACTCGTTCCATCAATAATCCAACCAACACATCCATAACCATTCTTCCAACATGTCCTTCCAAGAACCCAAATCTCGACCTCAAAACATAGCCCGAGGCATCAAAATATCAAGTGTTTCATAGGCACGAAGCCTCTTCTCAACACAATCCAAATTGGTGCAACACCTATGCTCAAAGCTAACCCATGGCACAATGCCCCAAAAGGGGCACAACACCCTCGCCGATGCAGTTGTTCGGTTTCGAACCACAACTGCTCGCTTTGCACGACAAAGCGACCAAGTGATACTCGCGCACGGATGCACGCTCGCTCGCCCGAATCCCGATATTCTCAATGTTCCCATTGCCTCAATTGTATCATTCCAACTTGTATATTTCCAACCGTCCAAGCATAATCCCAAGTAATCCAACCGATCGCCTCAAATGAATAATCCAGCTATCGCACCAACTATCCAACGCGTAAATCAAATCAAGCCACAATCCTACCAAGCCAACGACGCACACTCTATGCACGCCTCAGTGTAGTGCTTCCCGATGTTTCAGCCCAAGTGTTCAAGCCTTTACGTGTTTTCCATATTATTAGGCATGAAGGAGTAGAGGAGAAGGGAAAGAGCCCACTCACCTATGTTCGAATCCGTTAGGCATCCTGTCCTGCCGATACGGCCAATCCCTTAAACCCGTGGTCCAATGCAAGCGCGATCTACTCAACTGGTATGACCGTGCGAGCAGGCCGTGCTCTCCAAATCATCCGACCGATCGGACTAAGGAAGACGGCATTATCGTTTCCATTCAGCTATCCAGTACTGTTCGGAACGAACACCTGATTTCCATCGAACCCGCTAGCCATCTGCACATTGAAACCAACTCGATTAATCCTTCTTCCCAAAATCCAATATTTCAAATGTAACCAGCATTTGATTCATTCAGTCCGACTCAGCGTAACGCTCCGAGCGGTTGCGGGGCGTTACATTAACGAACCGGACACGTATCACCGTGCCTCGGCGTGCCGGACGCGAATCACCACGCCCATCCCGCGGGTGCGAGGGAGGAAGGGAGCTATGCGAATAGCCCGAGTCGAGCTTTCGGGGGACGTGATGCCGCACGGGCCTGGGGTTGCGCCCGTGCAAGGCCAATCGTTTAAGTTGATAGTTGGCTATCATCGCATCAATCGAGTAAGCAGCGGAAAGGGACTTGTTGCAATACAATGCATTAGCCAACTGAGTGTTCGGGACAATCGAGGCAACTTGGGTTTTCTTTAGCAAAGGCACACGTTCGTTCCATACATTATGCCCCCCTTATACGATAGCATTCTCGGGGCAACAATCGAAACCAGGATTCCGGATCTTCGGGACTGTGGCACGCCTATCGCTTCCTCGGACGATCCAGTACCTGCGAACAAGTAAACTGTTGGTGGGTCAGCACTTTATACAAGTACTGGTGAGATAAATCAACTGAACAGAAACAAGCATTCACTCAAACAGGCACTAAGTAATCATGTTATAAAACATTACATTACTAGTGATCTTTCTAGTTTTACCTAGGTTCGTTTCATGCAGTTCTAGCAGAGTCGATTTACTTGTTTAGAAACATGTTTGGAAACAGAGTTTCATATTGAATATGCAGCAAGCAAACCGTTCATGTTCAGGGTGTGCGCAGCGTGTCTCGTGCGACTCGAGGGTCTGATGCATAGCTAGACACACGATGCACATTCTTAGGGGCAGTCACTATCCAAGCCAACACAATGACTTAGCTATATGCAGGGCGGTCCCCGAGTATCTCAGGATCGGTAGCGGTTAGTCCAGCATACCAATGACTCTTTTATCTGATGCTAGAGGCAGCTGTGACTCATGGTTGCTTTGCACTATCATGGTAGCAGCCGGGACACATGCAGTTCAGCTCTCCACCAATAGCCATTGTCCGACCGCATGCGAATGCATGGAACACTATCAAATAAACTCTAGTATGCAGACGAGACGAACCATCAGAATATACTCATTGTTGCGGGGCAATCCGACTTATCACTTGAACACGTTCAGGCACAGTATGGTTCTCTCGAAGCATAGACGATAGTGAACATATTCATGCACTCTAAGCAGGCGATTCAGGATTCTCGTTAAGCAGGCATTGTTTCAAAGACAAGCTAGGTGAGTTCATTCATTAACATGCAAGGCAGGTTCTATCATTCTCTTAAGAAAATATTACAAGCAAAAACTCAGGTTATTATTAAGGCGTGCAAGAATCAGAGAACGAAGTTCTGCCCACTCACTTTGATACATAACGCCGGCGCGGAGCGGGGCGTTACAGAAATAATGTCCCAAATATCCAACTTGTGTTTGAACAAAGTGGCTCTTTTTTAACTAATTCTCCTCCACTTTAATAAAGACCCTTTATAGGTGTTCATAGTGATCTTTGAGGTATACATTGTAAACTAGAATGCCATTAAAAAAACTAGGACAAATTTTCTCAAATACTCGTTAAAAATCGCATCCATCATAACTTGGAATGTAGAGGGAGCATTAGTAATCCCAAAGGGCATTACAAGAATTTCATAATGCCCTTTATATATGGGTTCTAAAAGTTGTCTTGTGTACATCCTCCTATGACATCCTCACTTGGTGGTATATTGCTCTTAAATCCACCTTAGAAAAATACTTTAATCCATGGATTTCATCAAATAATTCTTCAATAAAAGGAATTGAGAATTTATCTTTCATTGTGTTTTGATTTAGTCATCTATATTCAATACACATTCTGCAGGTTCTATAAGCTTTTTTTACTAGAATCACAAGTGATGAGTAAGAGCTATTACTGGGTTTAATGATACATGTGTATAGCATCTCTTGTACTTGACTTCTCCTTTTTTACGTATATAAGGGTGTCGGTATGGTCTACTACAGACTAGCAGTGACCCAGTGGTACCTTAGGGTCATAGTTTTTCTTAGGGGGTAACCCCTTAGACTCCTCAAATAGTTTTTCATACTTCAAAAGCATCCTAAAAAAATTTAGTTCCCTCTGTATCTATTTCTAGACTATACTATTTTCCCCCAAAGAACATAATTGGATAATGTATATTTATGTTTTTTGCCTCATGTCCTTACTATCAGTCTCTTTAAACTGATTTTTATTAGCTCTAACTCCTCTTAGCTGTTGGATACCTCCCTAATCTTCATACTTTATAGTTATCTCTTTAAAATTCCTAATAATATCACATAATATACTCAACCAATTGGCCCCTAATACAATATGATACTTTGTGATAGCCAACTGTAGTAAGTTAGCCACAATTCTCTTCCCTTGACATTCACAATACTAACCCCCATGCAGAGTATTTTACTGAGCTGTTTCTCCCCACTAGCTACTAGCACTTCAAATGGTTTATTATCATATAGAGGTAGACCTAATCTTTAGAACTGTGTCAAAAAAGCTATATAGAGAGCATGAATCAACCAGTATCATAACTAGTTTATGTCACGACCCGCACCCGATGTAGGGGAACGAGTAGTGAACAACGTCCAGCCTACGCCACAACATCAACGGTAGAACGTTGTTTGGATAAACTATCTAACTAGCAATAATGATCATCAAGATATATAAAAGCTACTAATGAAAAATAAATATTCAATTATAGATCTATAAGATGGAACAACACACAAAAAATGATATAAAGAACTGGAGAGTCAAAAAAATATAACTCACAAGGCAGGAAGTAATATCCAATGAGTCTCGAATATAAAAAATACTAACTGTCAAAGCTAGAGACAAATCTTGTACAATATAAACCTATCTACTAAGCTACTGGTAAAGTGTTGTCTGTCTCAACCGGGATGAGTCTCTCCTGAACCACTGTCTCTAGCTCTAAGCCAACTATGTCCTGAAGTCTGTAGTGGATGGGATATCACTCCTCAGTGTCATCTGGAAAAATATATCCAGTCAGAAAAGGAGCAAAGTACAACTCTAAAAGCAGTTCTAATAAATAATAAAATGTCACGCTCTAGTCCCAAATACCAAGGGACTAGCCTCGTGGCAATGGCCAGCAGCACAACTCCAATGGACAAACCCAATTTAATTGACCATTTAGAGTGCACTTAAGCTGTAATACAACTACAATGGCCTATATATATATGTTATAGTCTATGTATCTAATCTCATCCACCAATCTATAAACAAGAGGCAAGAAGATAAACCATTATCAACCTTCAATACCACAAATGAAACTGTCTATCATAATATAATAAATAAATATTACGGAAAATAACCTGTATTAAAATAATGAGAGAGAAAAATATCCAAATACACATGTCCTATAGTCACAATATCCAAGTCCATATCTAAGAATCACAAGGCATTATACATAAAGAGAATCTGAGAACTCAAGAAAAGTCCTCCGGTACCACCTCGTCCTCGGCAGCTGGCACTGTTCCGATATCAACTCATGACCCGTAAACCTCGAGATAAACCTCATTGTCTATACCTAGGGACATAATCCATATCCAAGTCCTCAGGGGACATAGCAAGGTACAATAAACACTCAAGCCAGAAGTAAACAGTATAATGTTATAAAAATGGAGAAAGCTACTACGACCAACTATGTGATATGCAAATGAGAGTATCGTATCGTACCCCGGGCCGGTACTCACAGAATATCTCAAAGGACACTTTCGTAATCTAATAGTACACTCAAGGCCCCGTGTGGGGGAACCAAGAGGAAGCTATATATATATATATATATATATATATATATATATATATACACCTAAGATTCTGCAGAGGGAACCTAAAGCCTAATACACAATAAATAGTAATAAGTAAAATATGCCCAGAGCACGATGAAGACTCTTCCCACCCAATGTAACCTCATGTCTCAATCAAGACACGCAAGCTCATGAACTCTAACTATCAGCACAAGTCTTAGTCACTATGTGTCACTATAATCATCCCTATATCATGCATCATGTAGTCCTATCCAGAGTCCAAGTACCACGAACAAGTCGAGAAAGACTATGTCACATGAATATCGTGTCTAGTATCCTATGGTTGGATGTGCAAATAATGTTTGCACCAATATGAATTCGTAAATATGACTCTCTGACTACGTTACTCGACTCCGCAGAGGATGTCAGTACCCAAATCTTGTTCAGACACAAAGTTTCGTATGACGGCCCTAGGCTCAACAAGTACATCAAATAATCCACATAAATATAATGTCTAATACATAAATAATTTAGCACTATAAATATCTTGGCAAGGTACACTTGCCTGGTTCTGTAATCAGTAGTGATAAAGATGATCCCGCGTCCACTCCTTCGGGATTCAATTGACCTATCGATCAATTAAATACTTTAGGGTCTGATCAAGAATTCTCATAATTATAACTTATTTATATAATTTTATTCTTTGCCATGTACAACCAAGCCCGTTATTATTTCTAACAACTTTGCTTACTTTTATAGGATATCGGAACTTAGTTTCTTAGTTTTTGACTTCCAAAATTTAAGTTTGAGTCCCCAATTAAAGGACATGAACATAAATTATAATAAATTATTTAATATTAATTTAAATATAATTTATATTTATTTTGACAATTAATTTTCAGATTTGACAAAATAAACATATTTTAAGATTATAGCTACTTTAGGTTGACTAATTTTGTCCGATACTTGTTCGGGACATTGCCAGTCCATTAGTATGGTTTATATTTATAAAAAAATATTTTATATCATATTATATTCTGATTTAATCTCAGAAAATATTTACCTCTTTACTCCATCCAAAATAAACCTTATTTATGGGCAAAACTATGCCAAAATTTACCCAAAAACCTAGGCTAGTGGTCCTTAATTATAGGATTCAGATTTAATATTAAAATAATAGAAAATAATTTTAAAATACTTAATTTTTAGCAAGTAAATACTTATTAATTCAGTTTTAAAAATTAATAACAATTTTCTCAAGTAATCGCATTAAAAGTCTCAAACTAGTTCTACCGACAAGCGAATTATCACCAACCTATCATAAAAAATTTATATAATCTAATATGAGAACAAGATAAAAAATAAGGGTTTTAGATGAATAATTTTACATAACCTAAAAGGATTATGCCATGGAATTTGAGAAAAAAAGATTAAAGATTTACCAAAAAATTTAGAGGATTGTATGATGGTGCTTCTTCTTGTCCAAGAAACACTCTTCCTTGCTTGCGCTTGGCTTGCTACTCCCTTTTTGATGGGTTGTTGATGATGACAATAGGTTCTTGGTATATTTATGGGGGAGATAGTGTTCTTCTTGGAGGTTTAATGGTGTTTGGGTGGAGAGATGGTAAAAAAGGAGTGTGTTATGATGTAGAAGTGTCACGCCCCAGTCCCAAAAATGCGTAGGACTAGGACACGTAAGCATGCCAGCCGCATGGATATGACAACTCCAATATATGAAAACCAAATCCACACGTATGATGTATTATGAATATCAAATCCACAAGTGGTATAACATATGTCACAAGTCACAGGGTATAATCTAAATCTCATCCACAGAAAATTAAATATAGATAATAACCAACATCTATGAAACTAGATCTCAATAAGAAGTATCTAAGGATGATAGTTGGATGGAAATAAATCCACTACCAACTCGAATATAAGAGCAAATACAATATAAGTACAACGCCATCAAACACAATATAAGTACCAGCTATCAATCACGGCTCGAAGAGAAGACATCCTCGAAACACAGGTAACCATCCGAATCTGCGCTCCTGCGAATGCTCAAGAACAAATACACCTGGCAGGGGACCAGGTCCTCAGAGGGATATAACAAGATACTTAAACACATGCCAATAAAGTACTGAAATAAATATCCAATGAGGTCGCCTAACCGTCTAAGTGAATACAGTTAAGAACAACTTTCCCTACAAGTGAGCTATCTGGCTGAAAACCTGGGATTTGGCATGGTTCTCTATTGGAGATCCAGGGGCCTACAAAGGCACGACAACTTTCGAACGCCGGAGGCCCGCTTGATAATAATATAATATATAGTGGTTATCACCGCCCGTATCTCCAGCGGAGAATCCGGCCGCACAATAGAAAAAGTGCAAAGGAGCTCAAATGCGGTACTTGTTGTTCTCCCCACCCCATGCTCTAAGCATGTCACATCCATGACACAATTTGGTTCATAGCCTATTCTTAGTATCCTGGCTCAATCCTGCAACCAAATAAGGACAAGGATGGGACCACCATACTACAATAGGTTATGTCCATGGACCTCTAATAACTGCCAAGTCTACTAGCATGCAAAGTTTCTAACAGCAGTTATTCCTAACGCACGTCCCACACGTACTGATGATCAGTCAATACGTGCGTCCATGATCTATATGAGACTCACAACTCGTGTAAAAATGTGTCACAGTCAAATGAACCTAATGATGCTACATGATAATGGGTTAGTCTCATGAACAAGGTCAATGCAATACATAAATAAAAATATATCGCGACGTCACCATCGCGCACATTTTATATAACAATTAAAATATATGAACTAAAGACAGAAAATAAAGATGCATGCAACATATGGAATATAAATAACAGTACAACGGCAAGGTATACTTGCCTGGCAAGAAAGCTGCAATGTACCGATAACCTGCTCCAGAAGTTACGCAGAATAATTCCAATATCCGGAGGAAGGCACTGTCTCCGAGTAAAGAATCTATTTGAGCAGACACATTTAATTTCCAAGATTCAATCTCATTATATTCTTTCTCCATAACTTATTTGGATTGAATGAGATCCTTGACTTCTGATCTAATCTTCTCCAGTGGCAACAAATTCTGTGAAACCTCCTTCTGGAAATCTGGCAGAGCGCCGCCATATCTCCGTTCTAGTTCTTTAATGTATTCCTCCAAAACTGAAAGGCTCAGCTCCAATGACCGCACTTTCTCCATCAAAATTTTCAAACAGCATCGCTGGGCATTCAGCTAGCCGATTGCTTCCGTACATCTTCTGCTTGAGTCAGGACACTATTCTTTGAAACATTCTTCTTCAATTCATCAAAATCTGCTCCTTTATCAGGAAAATCAAGCCCATCAATTGCTTAAACAGTATCATCACTGTTGCTAGAATTTGTCCCCGTTTCTAGTGAAATAATCTCATCACCAACATGTTCATCGGGTGCAGTCATAAATTCCTCAAGCAACTTCTCAATGGCATCCACACCATAGACCTCTATGGCGCTCAATGTGCAGTAGAACTCTGAACCATAATGGCTAAGCAAGGACAGCCTCATGTACCTCACCCACTTGGGCTCCAATAGAGTAGATTTCTGAGCATGCTTCACATAATGCGCTTAGCATACTCATTAACGTTTTCCCATATGCTTTTGAGGTGTCCCAACGGTAACCATTTAAATATTCCGTCACATCAAGGTTTATTGTGTCACCATCCTGTAGCTGACGTGCATCTGGTATCTCATGACACATGCACTGGTTGACCGATGTGCACACGCTCATAGGAAATCCACCATATCCAAGTGGTGAAGGATAGCACCCACCCGCATTAATAATTATTTCCTGAACTACTTTATCGGTCTCATTTGTCATTATATATGGCCTGACCAATGTTCCATCAGACACCAAAACCGAGCAGCTAGCTCACGTGCAGTTTCATGCATTCGATGTTCCTATTCCCTCTTTATCATGCATTCGATGTTGAGGTTGTTACACTTTTGAAAGTGATTTCCCTGCATCTTTATTCATGGAAAGTAAGTTCCGAAGAGAAGAGCCGAGCAGGAAGAGTCTCTCCGGGGTTTGTTGAAGAAGGCAGAGGCGGTAACGAGAACCTCGGGACGGTGACAGGACACCTGACGGCCATGGGTGGAGGAGGACGAGGGGGAGGCGTTGGTGGTGGCTGTCAGCGCGGTGGCAGGGAACGGGGGTGATGGGGAGACCGGAGGGGAGTCGAGCGGGAGAAAGGGAAGTCAAGGCTGGAAGGAAGTCGAGTGGGAAGTTCACTGGAGATGGGGCCGAGGGTCGTGTAGGTGCTAATGGTGGTGGTTCAGCTCTGAGTTGTCGAGGGAGGTTGATGAGAGAGGGATGATGGCCGGGGAAGATGACAAAATACGACGGGGATGGGTGGTCGAGGTGATCACCGGAGACTCGGGGAGGAGTTCAGTCGAGGGAAGAGGAAGTCGGGGTCGAGGAGAGATGCTTCGGGACGACGAGGTAAAGGAGAGGGGGTGGACTCGGGGTCGTACTCCGGCGAGTCGAGGGCAGCGGCCGACAAGGTAGGAGGAAGAAGGAAGAGGATGCATAGGGAGAGGGTGATGGTGTTCGGCTAATGTAGTTTAGGTTTAGGGTGAATTAGAAAATAAGGAAAAAGGGAAGAAAAGTTGTATTTATACACATGAAATTTGGGTTTGGGGGTTGACCTAGTTAGGTGGGCTTGGTCAACACTCATTAGCTTGGGCCTTGGGCTTATATGGGGATGTTTGAGAAGGCTAGAATTTGCATTAATTAATGCAATGGGAGATTTAATATACGGGGCGATGTGCGCGCGTTGCACATGCTGAAAATTACAAAAAAAATCACGTGGAGGGAAAAATAGATTTCTTTATGAATTGTCCAATGGTGGGGACACCTCAATGCGTTTTTACATAAAAGCCCCCCAACAATTGGAAAATTGCACAAAGGCGGAAATTGGATTTTAATTTATTAAATCGAATGGGCACGATATTCTAGAATTAATTAGGAGTACATAGGATTAAATTTATGCTGGCCACAAGTGTCAGGGGCATAGAGGGTACAGTGTGGAACATTAATAAAATTCGGTTTGCTCAAAACGGCCAAGGTTGTGTCTCCAATTTCGATTGGAGCGCACAAGGGTACTAAGTTAGAATTTATTTATAATTAATAAATAACGTCCGCGATGTTTATTGTGCGACTAAAATGTAGCACCAGAGAGCAATATTATAAGTTGCACAAGGGTCAGAATAGTAGGCGGGCATGTCTAGGATGAGGTTGTGAAGTTTTTAGATAGGCAATGGCTAGTGAGATGCTCCAATTATTGAAGCAACGGTAAGGTGCACTACGCGATAAAATAATGCATAGTTAAATCAATGTTGTGTTCTAAATTCGAATTGGTTCAAACTAGCCCTAATTTTATTATCTAGGCAAAGTAGACCTAATTTTGAGTGAGGGGGTTTATAATCTACCCAACTTATAACAATTTCGTCCTCGAAATTAAATTAGGGTAGGGTTCTCTCTATCCAATCTCACTTGATTACAGTCTATAGGATTTTTCTTAAGTTAGCATTGCAGTTTCTACCCAACTTAGAATATACCCATCTATCATTTAAGGCTATACATCTAAGAAAACTATGCACTAAATTTTTGAATCATGCTATTGAATCATCGAAGTCTTTAACATCAAACATATCCTCTATGATATGCCCTTAATCCTTTATAACAGAGAGTCACCAAGTCATATGATTAGCCTATGGGGTATACCTAGCACTATCAGTGTATCACTTATTTCCAAGCACGAGGTTTTGTCTTTCCGAAACAAGGAAAGACGGAGGGCAATAATAAAGAATTCAAGGTGGGGGTAATAGAAGAAAAGTGTGGGGATCAAGGCGTTGAAGAAATTCAATAGGATTTGTCAAGGCAGTTGTGGATTGAGATCCTATTTGGTAAATCCGTATTCGTATGCTCGTATTAGTACGGTTATGTAGCCGATACGATTCGCTCAGACATGTCTAGAGGGCAAGTACATTCGTCTACTAATTACTATATATCTCAATCCACGTAAAGTAGTATTACGAAGGGCGAATCAAGCGCACTAAGGTTAGCTAGACCTTAATACACTGATTCTGATTAGACAATGTATTAGTGTGTTAACCCATTAATACATATATCATGATCAAGCTCGATAGAAGAGTAAGCTTGCAAAACTAGGCCATAATAGCAGCATAAGTCAAGGTAGCACAACAAATATAACTACGCTGGATTATGATAAAAGAAGGTGCAAATTAATTCAAGTTCACAAAACAAAACAACATAAGTAACAATAATAAAAAGACTCTACAATCTCTACAGTTATCATACAACCTTCTTGTCTAAGTTGCTAGTCGACCAAATAGGGGCATGGACCTCTAAAATCTATCGCTTGAATAAACACTGTCGTCTTATGCTATCATACAATTAATGTCATTCAGTCTCACTATAATAATGGGTCAAAAGACTATGTGATACTAGGGTGTGAGGCATACTACCCAACTTAAAAGAATTAAACTAATACTGTGACAGTCTTAAGAGGATCCTACAAAATAATCTTGCACATGTAAATAAAACAGAAACTCTTATTAGGGTATATGAGGAAAGATCTTGGTACTTATTAGGGTCTCCTATTGCATTATATAGGTAAGGGTCACCTTAAGTATTAATCATAGTGCTCATAGAACATGTGTCAATCGTAGGGATAGAAGAGTTACTAGCCGTTAAGGGGAAAGGGATCTAACTTGTATCGAGGTGAGAGTACAAATTAAGTGGTCTACAACTAGGGGTAATCATCACAGTCTAATTGAACAACTCAACTATCAGGTTCTAACTACAAGGCACACAATTCAAAATTCAAGATTACAATTATAACTTTAGCAAACTATATATCCTATCATAGAATACAATCACTTGGTCTATAATTAGAGGTGTCAAGTGGCATGAGTTGAAAGATGAAGAAGGGAAGAAGATAATTTATTCATCGCGCAATTAGCGAACGTTAAGGTCGCAGAGGAACAACATCTGAAAATAGAAGGTCTCTAGATAGTATCATGGTTTCCTAAAGGGGAGTGGGGTATGCTAGTCTCTGTGTTTGAGATATGATTAGGAAAATATTCTATGCATTACTCTTGGCTTTCTAAGGTACTGTCTGCTTATCTCAAGACAAGAATCTAAATTTATAGTTCCCCAATACTTATCTAACTGCGAAGGTTAGGTTCAGTCCTAATTTTTAAATTTTTGGTTTTCTATTGGTTCCTCAATACTAGGGTCAAACACTATGGTAAGCTTCTAACTAACTCTAGTAGTGTCTATACTACTCTCAAGTCTTCTTAATACATCAAGGGGTAATGGTATACCAATCTAAAGATAAGGAATTCTAGGGTTCACTAGATATTCTAAACTTAGTGGTGTGTCTATATTCTCGTTATATTCTTAATAGGTGTGCTACTCTAATTATCATCCTAATAATTGGGGTCCCTATATTCTAGCAGAAGGCTATATATACTCAAGGAACTTATTAGGGAAGTACAGGAATCAAGCAGGATACAATTGTTCGAATAGAACATAGAGGAGGAAGATGAATCATAGTCAATTGTGGATAAGATCCTATACTCTAGTCCTAGGTGCAGGCTTGTTCGGTACAGTAACGTAACCGAGATAATATGCTCTTGACCTGCATGGGCCACCACAAAAATATGTCATGCTCCAGTCCCAAAAATGCGTAGGACTAGGACACGTAAGCATGCCAGCCGCATGGATATGGCAACTCCAATATATGGAAACCAAATCCACACGTACGCTGTATTATGAATATCAAATCCACAAGTGGTATAACATATGTCACAAGTCACAGGGTATAATCTAAATCTCATCCATAGAAAATCAAATATAGATAATAACCAACATCTATGAAACTAGATCTCAATAAGAAGTATCTAAGGATGATAGTTGGATGGAAACAAATCCACTACCAACTCGAATATAAGAGCAAATACAATATAAGTACAACGCCATCAAACACAATATAAGTACCAGCTATCAATCACGGCTCGAAGAGAAGACATCCTCGAAACACAGGTAACCATCCGAATCTGCGCTCCTGCGAATACTCAAGAACAAATACACCTAGCAGGGGACCAGGTCCTCAAAGGGACATAACAAGATACTTAAACACATGCCAATAAAGTACTGAAATAAATATCCAATGAGGTCGCCTAACTGTCTAAGTGAATGCAGTTAAGAACAACTTTTCCCACAAGTGAGCTATCTGGCTGAAAACCTGGAATTTGGCATGGTTCTCTATTGGAGATCCAGGGGCCTACAAAGACACGACGACTTTCGAATGTCGGAGGCCCGCTTGATAATAATATAATATATAGTGGTCATCACCGCTCGTATCTCCAGCGGAGAATCCGGCCGCACAATAGAAAAAGTGCAAAGGAGCTCAAATGCGGTACTTGTTGTTCTCCCCACCCCATGCTCTAAGCATGTCACATCCATGACATAATTTGGTTCATAGCCTATTCTTAGTACCCTGGCTCAATCCTGCAACCAAACAATGACAAGGATGGGACCACCGTACTACAATAGGCTATGTCCATGGACCTCTAATAACTGCCAAGTCTACTAGCATGCAAAGTTTCTAACAGCAGTTATTCCTAACGCACGTCCCACACGTACCGATGATCAGTCAATACGTGCGTCCGTGATCTATATGAGACTCACAACTCGTGTAAAAATGTGTCACAGTCAAATGAACCTAATGATGCTACATGATAATGGGGTAGTCTCATGAACAAGGTCAATGCAATACATAAATAAAAACATATCACGACGTCACCGCCGCGCGTATTTTATATAACAATTAAAATATATGAACTAAAGACAGAAAATAAAGATGCATGTAACATATGGAATATAAATAACAGTACAATGGCAAGGTATACTTGCCTGGTAAGAAAGCTGTAATATACCGATAACCTGCTCCAGAAGTTGCACAGAACAATTCCAATATCCGGAGGAAGGCACTGTCTCTGAGTAAAGAATCTATTTGAGCAAACACATTTAATTTCCAAGATTCAATCTCATTATATTCTTTCTCCATAACTTCTTTGGATTGAATGAGATCCTTGACTTCTGATCTAATCTTCTCCAGTGGCAACAAATTCTGTGAAACCTCCTTCTGGAAATCTGGCAGAGCGCCGCCATATCTCCGTTCTAGTTCTTTAATGTATTCCTCCAAAACTGAAAGGCTCAGCTCCAATGACCGCACTTTCTCCATCAAAATTTTCAAACAGCATTGCTGGGCATTCAGCTAGCCGATTGCTTCCGTACATCTTCCGCTTGAGTCAGGACACTGTTCTTTGAAACATTCTTCTTCAATTCATCAAAATTTGCTCCTTTATCAGGAAAATCAAGCCCATCAATTGCTTGAACAGTATCATTACTGTTGCTAGAATTTGTCCCCGTTTCCAGTAAAATAATCTCATCACCAACATGTTCATCGGGTGCAGTCATAAATTCCTCAAGCAACTTCTCAATGGCATCCACACCATAGACCTCTATAGCGCTCAATGTGCAGTAGAACTCTGAACCATAATGGCTAAGCAAGGACAGCCTCATGTACCTCACCCACTTGGGCTCCAATAGAGTAGATTTCTGAGCATGCTTCACATAATGCTCTTAGCATACTCATTAACGTTTTCCCATATGCTTTTGAGGTGTTCCAACGGTAACCATTTAAATATTCCGTCACATCAAGGTTTATTGTGTTACCATCCTGTAGCTGACGTGCATCTGGTATCTCATGACACATGCACTCGTTGACCGATATGCACATGCTCATAGGAAATCCACCATATCCAAGTGGTGAAGGATAGCACCCACCCGCATTAATAATTATTTCCTGAACTACTTTATCGGTCTCATTTGTCATTATATATAGCCTGACCAATGTTCCATCAGACACCAAAACCGAGCAGCTAGCTCACGTGCAGTTTCATGCATTCGATGTTCCTATTCCCTCTTTATCATGCATTCGATGTTGAGGTTGTTGCACTTTTGAAAGTGATTTCCCTGCATCTTTATTCACGAAAAGTGAGTTCCGGAGAGGAGAGCCGAGCAGGAAGAGTCTCTCCGGGGTTTGTTGAAGAAGACAGAGGCGGTAACGAGAACCTCGGGACGGTGACGGGACACCTGACGGCCATGGGTGGAGGAGGACGAGGAGGAGGCGCTGGTGGTGGCTGTCGGCGCGGTGGCAGGGAACGGGGGTGATGGGGAGACCGGAGGGGAGTCGAGCGGGAGAAAGGGAAGTCAAGGCTGGAAGGAAGTCGAGTGGGAAGTTCACTGGAGATGGGGCCGAGGGTCGTGTAGGTACTAATGGTGGTGGTTCAGCTCTGAGTTGTCGAGGGAGGTTGATGAGAGAGGGATGATGGCCGGGGAAGATGACAAAATACGATGGGGATGGGTGGTCGAGGTGATCACCGGAGACTCGGGGAGGAGTTCAGTCGAGGGAGGAGAAAGTCGGGGTCGAGGAGAGTTGCTCCGGGACGACGAGGTGAAGGAGAGGGGGTGGACTCGGGGTCGTACTCCGGCGAGTCGAGGGCAGCGGCCGGCAAGGTAGGAGGAAGAAGGAAGAGGATGCATAGGGAGAGGGTGATGGTGTTCGGCTAATGTAGTTTAGGTTTAGGGTGAATTAGAAAATAAGGAAAAAGGGAAGAAAAGTTGTATTTATACACATGAAATTTGGGTTTGGGGGTTGACCTAGTTAGGTGGGCTTGGTCAACACTCATTAGCTTGGGCCTTGGGCTTATATGGGGATGTTTGAGAAGGCTAGAATTTGCATTAATTAAATACAATAGGAGATTTAATATACGGGGCGATGTGCGCACGTTGCACATGCTAAAAATTACAGAAAAATTCACGTGAAGGAAAAAATAGATTTCTTTATGAATTATCCAATGGTGGGGACACCTCAATGCGTTTTTGCATAAAAGCCCCCCAACAATTAGAAAATTGCACAAAGGCAAAAATTGGATTTTAATTTATTAAATCGAATGTGCACGATATTCTAGAATTAATTAGGAGTACATTGGATTAAATTTATGCTGGCCACAAGTGTCAGAGGCGTAGAGGGTACAGTGTGGAAGATTAATAAAATTCAGTTTGCACAAAACGGCCAAGGTTGTGTCTCCAATTTCGATTGGAGCGCACAAGGGTACTAAGTTAGAATTTATTTATAATTAATAAATAACGTCCGCGACGTTTATTGTGCGACTAAAATGTAGCACCAGAGAGCAATATTATAAGTTGCACAAGGGTCAGAATAGTAGGCGGGCATGTCTAGGATGAGGTTGTGAAGTTTGTAGATAGGCAATGGCTAGTGAGATGCTCCAATTATTGAAGTAATGGTAAGGTGCACTACGCGATAAAATAATGCATAGTTAAATCAATGCTGTGTTCTAAATTCGAATTGGTTCAAACTAGCCCTAATTTCATTATCTAGGCAAAGTAGACCTAATTTTGAGTGAGGGGGTTTACAATAAGTTGATGAGGGAGTTGTGTGGGGGTGAAAGGAGGGAGAGGGGCTACTAGGATAGGCAAGAAGGAGGGAGAAGAGAGGGTGGTCGGCTGCTAGGAGGGGGGAAATAATTATATTAGGTTTTAGGGTTAGAATTTTAAGTATATATAGTGCATATATGAGCCTCCTTAATGGGTTGCATAAAAATGTGGGTTTTCCACGCATATAGGGTCAGCTAATAGGGGGGCTGCTCTTGGCCGAATATGGGAGGGGTTGGTTGCTTATTGGGTTGTGTATTGATAAGGTTTGGGTGTTGGTTGGTTAGGGAGTTAGTTAGGTAGTTATTTGCCAACTAGGATAACACATATACCACTTTCTATAAATAGAACTCTTATAAATAGAAATAAATTATTAAATATAATATATATATACATATATATATATATATATATATATATATATATATAATAATTATATAAGGATATTTGGTTGCACTACATGTGTTTGGGTCAAGGTCTAGTCTAATGAAGGCAGTTTTACGATAACCGTAATTCTAGACATTCGTCAATATTTTTAGAGCATGGGGGACATCAAATTAATGCAACACCCATAGCCCAATTATACTAGATATAATCAAGATTAGTAATATAAATTTTGTTGGAAAAAAAGGTCGTGCATTGCTCAAAATATCAAAGCCATGGCAAAGTGTTATATATATTTATAAAAAAGAAATTAATTCATTAAATCTCTCTAATTAAACAAAATAATAAAAATAATTATAAATTACCAAATTATCTCTATTCAAAAATGAGAGGGCTTACATAAAAACTATGTAACAGTAAATAGAGAGCATATACCGGAGGAACAAAGCATGGCAGGAATATACTGAAATAAGGAAATGCGAAAAATATATACAGGAGATATGAACATCATATATGGAAAATAAAATAACTATCTAAGTGAGTGAGTACCAGTGACACTATGTGATCGGCTTGGGTACTGCTCAAGAACCACGGCCTGGTTAATCATACGTGCGGTGTATGATTAACACTATTCAAAAAAAGAACACGGGGAGAATGATCACATATCTACACTAATTATTATCCGTCCCCGACTGGTATAATGGATTCAACCATGGCACGTTATGACACGGGATTCTATAAGAAGTCGAGACTCTCACAAGAACGACGGGGCTCACACAAGAGATACGCCAGAAACTACCAGGAATAATATTTCATGACATGATCGAGAAATACCAATCCGTGTAACCAAGTGTCAGGAAAGTCAAGAATATCTACACTAAATACAAAAAATATAGAGGATATCATAAATGAAAAACTTTTAGAGAATGTACTTGCCTGAAACCCGGTGAATAATATCGAAGATGTCCAAAATGGTGCCTTAAAGACCTAAATATGGAATATTATATCAATACAAGATTTTAGAATAAATATAAGTTAAACTAGTCCAAATCTAGGTCATTAGGCCAATTCTAAGTCAAAATAGTCAAACTAGGTCAACTTTAGGTCAAACTTAGTCAAACTAGCTATTTCTAAGTTATATGAATCCATCTCTAGGATATTGGGTCCATAGACTATGTATCTAGGCTATACTCGCTATATTAGGATACTCGAGTATCGATACTATTACGTAACATAAGATACTCAAGATACCTATATATTAGTTATTTATTGGTAATACCAATATTATATTATTACTATAATATTACTTGGCTCTGAGCCAACATGATATATAGCTACCCATTTGGTAGAGATACCAATACCCCGTGATACCTCAACTCACATTACCTTGGTATCACAAGGTAATACCTAGCTAACTAGCTATTTAAAACATACCCTTATATATATATATATATATATATATATATATATATATATATATATATATATATATATATATATATATATATTCTAACTCATCACTAAACACCCAACTATACTTCACATCAGTTCCCAATCCCTCTGATCATCTGAACACTAGCAACTATCCTTAATATACATTATCTATCATCAAAACCTTACCAAATACTAGCATAACTATCTAACAACTAACTAAACACTAATATTTAATTTCATACTTACATTAACAACTGACATTTAACATTAACACATCTAACATTAACTAACACAAGCTACTAACCACTAAGCCATCAGACTTCCATATATACATAGCTCTCCCCCAAAAACTGGGACTAACTACTGCTGCCTAAAGGCAGTACCTACTGCTGCTGATGCTACCTTGCTATGTACACACAGCAGTGTGCACCCTATAGCAATACATGATGTGCATACCATGAGCACAGCCCCCTTCTTGCTCAACCCGACCCCCACAGTTGCTCATGAGCACAGTGAAGCCTCTCCCTGCCTCATGCTCACAAAGCACAACCTACAACTTCCTCATAGTGCACTGTATACAGTCAAATAGTGAGCTCAAAAATGGAGCAGTCCACATATTTTGAAGACAATACGCACCAAGTATATATATATATATATATATATATATATATATATATATATATATATATATATATATATATATATATATGAGTAAAAATATGGTAAAGTGATATATATACACTCTAACTTATATATATTATAAATACAACTCATATACAATCTAATTTAGCTATAACAACACTAGAATGGAGTATAATATATTTTATCAAACACGTGGAGTGCATCGCACCCGTATCACACTTAATCTATGATATGCTTGCGATACGACTCCAACACAACACTAAATACATCCCGAAGGAAACGAGAAAGTCTAATATCATAATTAAGAGCAATATAAAGTGCTAGCTACATCACTACGTGCTCGTGTCAAAATGTGGAATGCTCAAACCCCGCATTGAGGGAAAACCCCTCCAAATCAACCTGTATCACCGAAATATTATGATACGGCCTACACGTATCCAATTAAGGACATGATACTAGTCTCACACTATCAAACACATGTCAATTTGGTCTAATCGACCTATTGACAAATACTTGATGTGACAATCTCGAAATTCTCCCAAAATTGACACAAAATACAACATAACTTTCTCCATGGGCCTCCTATGAACCTAATTCCTCCTTATATGGATAATTCTAGTAATGAGAGAGTTCCTAGTGATTAAACTACATATTTAGAGTCTATTTAGAAGAGAAAAACTGAATTATATTTGGAGATGGATTCCCAATGCAAGTCTCCAAATGGACGAAAGAGACTTCAACTTGTGCACTCTTTACCTCCTTGTAGATTCTTGCCTCCTCCTTGTTCCAATAGCCTCCAATGGTGAGTAGAGAAAAAATTGGAAGAGAATTTGGATAAGAATGGGTGTAGGGATGAAGGAATTTAGAAGAGGGAATGTATTTTATATTATTATATTTATTATAGATGTTGAATTTCTGTAGAGTATTCTCTTAGTTAATTAGAAAATAAATTTTTTGATATATTTACTTATATAAATATTTATTTAGAATTATTTTTAGGCTATTTTAGATTTTTGGAGATTTTTTTAGAATTTTTGGGTAAATAAAACCTAGAAAACGTAAATTTCTAGGACTTCCATGATTTATTATGAGACCATACATGTATGTTGAAACTACCAAACATTTAATTTAGAGTTAAAATATTTAAATATATTTTTTATAATTTATTTAGAATTTTAAGGAATTTTTGGATTTTTGGAATTATTGAGGATTTATTTGGATATATAAAGTCTTAATATTAGATAGATGTTAATTTAGTATTAATAGATATTAATAAGATTATAAATAAATTATTTGTATTATCTTTAATTCTATTTAAGATTATAAATTATTGAGATAAATTTAAACTATATTTTAAATTAATTCAAATTCTGAGCCTACTAGGAAAGCAACTCCATGCATATCCTATCCTTATTTGAACTGATTCTAATCCTATCCAAATTAGCCAATCCTAGTCGTATTCAATTAAGTAGTCTCCACCATTATAAATACCTATTATACTTATAGAATAAACTCATTTTTTATATTTTTCTTCTCCAAACTCCTCTCTTTTTTGTCCAAAAATAGTCAAAATTTGTCATAAATTCAGCCTCATTTTCTAGTAGTTATGACGACTTAAAAAGACTATATCTCCTAGCTCCGGACTCCAAACGTGCTCTACTTTTTTTTGTTAAAACCATATCAAGGTTAGTTTTACGAATATATAAATTATTGTAATAATTTTTGAAACTATTTTTCCAAAAAATTCTAAAAGTGACAGTTGTCCAAAATCAGACGCGTTTCCGTGTTTTCGAGATTTCGGGAGATCCCGAACTCAAAATTATAAGTTGTTTGAAGTTTCAAAAAATTTACATGATGAATTTTCATAAAAAAAAAATTTTAAATTTAACATATAAGTTTAATCTACTGTAAAATTTATGCAGCGTAGACGTAAATAGAAAACTACCGAAAACTGTCATTTGTGCGCCCTTGTGGTCATAACTCTTTACCGACTTGTGATTTTATGAAATCGTCGATTCTGGAGTTCATGTAGCACTAAAATCTATAGAATTCTACACACAAATCAAGAATTTGAGTCAGTTAACTTTTTAGTCAACGAATTGTCTCGATTTGCGTGTCCCGGATCCCAAATTCGTGAAGTTGACTTTCTTTGGACCAAAATTAGGGTTTAACAATAAAATTAGATTATAATAAAATTAAAAAACTATTTTAGGTTATTTTATTCAGAATTAAAATGGAGAAACCTATTCACCCACTTTTGAAATATTACTTGTTTAATTTATGTGACGGGTAGATCGGACGACGCCTTGAGTTACGACTTCATCCTTTTTTAGAGCGGGCAAGTATACCTTACCAAATTGCTTATAGTACTTTACATGCTTATCATATTTTCATATATTCATTATATATGTGTTTTCTTTCAATCATAATTATATATTATATATGTTGACACACACTTGACACATAGTATCATGGGAGGGAAGGACAGTCAGTAGGCGTATGGGCTACCCACTTTGGTAAACTGTAGTAAATGGACGCACTGCGGTATTTGTGTTACGATGGTCGCTACCCTCGAGGTATGTCGATTTGGTGTTACGATGGTCGCTACCCTCGAGGTAAGTCGATTAATAGTACATGTAAGTTTGAGTATTTATGAGTTATAAAATTATCACGACCCGCACCCGGTGTAAGGGTACAAGTTGGAAAGAACGCCCAGCCTACGTTGTAGAATCGGCGGTAGAATGCTGTCTCAGTAATCTATATAACAATATAATAAACCACCAACAATGATAATATACTCAATCACAAAACTAAGATAAAAATGAGCACGAATCAGATAAAGAATAGAAGTAGTCATATACAACTCATGAGTCTAAAATAATACATCAATGAGTCTGAAAGAAATAACAAAATAAGCTGGAGATAAATCCAGTACAAAAGAATACTAAGGAACTACTAAACCCGGGTCAACTGTCTCAGTGGAGATAAGTCCCTCCTGAGCCAGGGTCTCGGACTCTAGACCCACAATATCCTGAGGTCCATAAAAGGTAGGGTACCACTCCTCAGTGTCATATGAAAAAATATATCCAGTCAGGAAAGGAGCAGAGTACATCTCTAACAGCAGTTCTAATCAATGATAAAAACTATGTAACAGTAAATAGATGTGAATATACAAGATGCATAGTAGATACGAGAGATATATACAATAAGAAAATACTGGAATAAATACAATAATGAACAATATGCCAATGAACAAGAATACTAATGACTAAGTGTGTGAGTACTAGCTTTAACATGTGATCGGCTTGGGAACATGATACAATATATATGCCCTGGCTAATCATACGTGCAGTGTATGATTAACACTATTCAATAATAGTACTTGATACAATAGGGATAATGATCACATATCTACACTAAAGTACTCTCCACCCTCGACTGGTATAATAGATCCAACCACGGTATGCTATGGCACGAGATTCACCAAGAAGATAGCGACTCTTCCCAAGAATCAGTGTCTGTACATGTACAAGATAACCAATAAAATAATACTTGCACCATATATACCATATACCAAGGAATAACATCTCATGACGAGATCCGGATATACTAATCCGTGTAACCATAGTGTCAAGAGAACATGGATATCTACACTAGATACAATAAATATAGAGGATATCATAAATGAGAAACTATCAGAGAATGTACTCGCCTGAAGTCCAAAGAATAGTCTCACAGATATCTGACACAGTGCCTCAAAGATCTAGATATGGAATA